>UZAN01041525.1:0-32399 GCA_900618425.1 Echinostoma caproni
AAGATTAGAGATGGGACAAGGCGGACAGATAAAAATTAGATGTTCTACAATGTAGCTCATGAGAGCACGCTGACGACGCTCTAATTGCGTGGTCGTCAAAAACTACTTTTAGAAAACTGGTTTATTGGAAAGGAAGCAGTAAAGCATAGTGTTGTGTCCCTTATGAACTCAAAGTTACTCTTAAATAGGTAGATTGCAAATGCCATGTGTTCGAGTTGATGAAATTCCATTTTAGTGTCGTCGAAATTTCGCAGTCCGGGAACCCTGAATTTGCATCCTAAAAGTTTTTTTCGATCGTCGAGAATTGAGTACCGAATGACCGTTTCGGTGACACTTGACATATATAAATGTTTTCATTTAAAACAAAAATGTTCAAGCTTTCGTGATGTTGGCAGCAGCTTTATAACAGCCGATTCTAAAAATTCATATGAACAATTAAATTACATTGCCTTCCTGGTTGAATACTGTCATCGCTTCCTGGTGCTCATTTATGACTTTGCTGCCCTACAAAGGATTCGCTGCCATCGTAAGTCACAAGGGCTCAAACCTGAAGGCGTCTAGCAAGGAGGCAGTTTCCAAGAACTAATAGCCACCAGGGGGCGAGGGACAGGGCTATCACTGCGCAAATGGCCTGCCAAACGGGTTTTGAAATGGGTATGTTAAGGAAGGTTAAACAATGCCTCAAGGCCTCGTTTAATTACATACAACCAAATTCAAAGCTGCGTGCAACGATAGGTGCTCTTAAGCATGATTTCGGTCAACAAGTTTTGGCCGGTTCAGAAAACGCGGATGTTTTCAGACGTTTCTTCGAAAACATTTATGTTGTGGATACCAGAGCACCCGGGAGACAAGCAACTTTATGCATATCACGTAAAGAAAAATCCGAAATAATGTTTTAAAAGGTTGAAGAATTTTGACTCCTCAGCTCGCTGATATCCCCTCAGTCATCTTGAAGCTAATTTCAGTTGTTTTTTACCTCATTTCGCGTAATGTTTTTTTGAGATGGCCCCAGAAATAGAGAAGTTATAAAACGAAAATAATTGATTAGGAATAGGGGGTGTTACACAAAATCTGGTTCATACTGCCTACGGTGGACGGTACGTCGTTCAAATCAAATATTCTATCGTTTTGGCCCATCTAATTCAAAACTTTACCCATCGACGGATGTAGTTCATTTCTACGATGAAAACCACTTCCACTTACTTCAAACTAATTAAGTATTTACGAAATTCTCTATCGTGAAGCCATTTCCCGAAACCATTTACGTTTGCGAAGTGAGCAGAATTCCTATTTGCGTTTCGAAATTATTGGCTCTTTAGTCAAGATCACGCAAAGTAGATTTGTAAATGCATGAGGTGGAGTACTTGATGTGCAGACAACCTTTTCGGGTGCTCCATTCGAATGAAGATGTTGAAAAGAGGTAAAAATATCATGACGGTCGATCTGTCACTTTCTCGGCGGGAAAAGGACTCCCATTGTTGTCGGACGCAACGTGTGGAACTCCTTTTTAACTGAAGGTGTTACAGAAGGTAGGAATGGAGCACTCGAAATTGGGTGGGGTAATAGAATAGACATCCGGTCATCGACAACAGGAATCATTAAGTAGCAGAGCGAAGTAGTTTTTTCAAAAGTTGACCACAGTACTCATAGTTTATGTAAATCACCTCATCGACCGCCATTGTGAGCGAAATTATGCAGCTTCTGAGGATTCTTCTGGTGGCTTATCTTCTCTGCAAACATTTCGGAGACCATCATGTTTTGAAGATAGAACTGCGTTATTTTCGGTACGTATTTATATTAGTCAAAATAGTCCCACAGAATGTTTTGTTTTAAATGTTTATGTATAGATGTTTTCAAGCAAACTGGTTATTTATCTCTAATCCCTTTTTGATAAAGTAACACATGACCAAATATAACAAAAAATCTCACCATTTCGAGGGGCCGTTGCTTAGCTGCATGGATACTGTGAGATGTTAAATTTCTTACTTGAAGACTGCATAACCGTCGCCGTCATGCTAGTCTACTGCAAGTGAGGTGTGCTGGGTTCACATTAAGGGGCTTTGGTATTTTCTGCCTATATCTATGACTTGTTCACGGTGATAAAATTCGTTTATTGAGTTATTGAGAAAATCTTATTTTATACGTATTTGTTGATGTGAATTAAGGTAGACCAGCAGACCTGGGTCATTCTTCGCGGTAAACAATGCACTGGATGTTACCGATAGAAGGGCGTTAGTGACCCAGTGATAACGTCACCAGATTATCACTCCGGGGGACGTACTTTTGAGTTCTACCAACGCCACCTGATTTTCTCTATTGTGCAACACATGGCAATCCTTTGATTGGCCGATTTCTCCTTCCTAAAATTTGTATCATTGTGTACTCAGTAAAACAAAGTAAACGAGAAAAAGAAAAAACTATATATGTTAAAACACGCACATTTACACCCAGAGAGAAGTGATCAACAGACCAGATACTAGCTGGAAGTAATGGAAGCATCCTCGTCAAAGATCACGGACCATACAAAGAAGATATGCATCGCTGCACGTTTTCTGCTGTCTTCAATGAGACAATTTATACCCATTCGTATTAGAGATGGAGCAGAGACTCAAGTACATAGTTTCTGTAATTCACCTACGCCATCGTTGTAGGGCCACAGGCGACTTTGGGAAAACAATTCACTCTATCACACTTCAAAAGCTATAGTCCGGTGATATATCATTGATTTTCTGACTCACAAAAAGAGCGACTGACATTCCCAAATTCTTACCGGTCGAATTTGCGAAGGAGCTAGATGAACCTCGTTCGAAACGCCTTTTGGATGCAAACTTGAAGATAGTGTGGCATATAGCGTTGAGCAATGAATGGATTTCTCCTCACATGGTTAAGATTTTCCGCACTAAAACGGGAGAGAAAATTGAACGTTGTTTTCATACTGAAAATGTCCTATATTGCCACGAGGAGTTAAAAGATGGTGCAAATAAAATGTTATGGTGTTATGGGTGTGTTAAGGAATTGCATTATAAATACACTTATTTTGCGAGCTTGAGCAAATTACTAGCTTTGGGGAAATATTGATGATGAATAAAATGAAAAATAAGCGTTATTATTGCGTTGAAAATGGTGCACATTAACTTTGTTCTGAAGTTAACCTAAACCCCTTTATGAGGTTGCCTTAAGCAGGGAAAACAGAGATTTGTCCCATTTACATCTGGCATTGATTCCAACTGGAGAAATGGTCTTCAAGCCAGAAAGCAAATTACCAATACCCCTGGTTAAATACTTATTTTCGGGGAGAAGGAAATGAGAACAACGTAAAAATAAGCGAATACAAAAACAAAACCGCAGCAGAACTTTTCAATAAAATCAACTACGGCAGCCACAAAACTGTAAAGACTTTGTTGCCAACTTTCAGCGAAAACTGGATATCGTGCAGCCTTGATTTCACTGTTAACTGTTAGACCATTGGATTGAAGTCACATTTAAATCTCCCACCGCAGTCTGCGGGCCTTCTTGAGACGAAAATTAGGACATTGTTCATGGTTGCAACAGAACATTCAGTAGGTAATTCTGAAAACCACAAGGGAGGCCAATCGCAACCTCGAAAAGGACAAAGGTGGAATTCATTCGGACGTATGCAAGAGAAAACCGAGTGTCAACGCTTCTCCATAAAATAATTTGTTAGTGTCATTGTCAACTACTGTGCGAACAAATGATAAAAGTTCAGCTGATTGCAGAGAAAAGGCCTCTTTTGATCATTTACAAAAGTGAAATGCCAAAGATTTTTTCAATTGTCACAGAAATGAGATTCATTTCTCATCAATACTGTGTGATTCATGAACTACGGGGAAATAATCACTACTAACTATGAGCAATAAGAAGAGCATAAATATGTTCGTCACCGTGAAATAGGCAATGTATCAACAATCTACGTAGTAGATAAAAATTGAAGAAAGCTAAAGAAAAAGTCATTCTCAGAAAATATGGTGTTCTTTTTGTCATGGCATTACACGGTCCGCCGCTTTTGAGTTTCATTTGAATAACGTTTATTTTTTAGGGAGCTGGTCAAGTGCACTTAAGATGAAACATTTTAACATTTACATAACCGGGTATCATTCACAGTATTGGTCATCTGATAAGCTCAAGCCATGCAATCCCGAATGTACTGCCAAGGCCAATGCCACTACTTGCTTCCTCGTAGCTCTATTGCCAGGACTCGGTTTCCAGTCATGGCTTCAAAACGGAAATCAATCAAAAGGGGGCTAGGAGGATGGTTTCAGGCAAGCGTAGTATTCATTCATCGGAGGCAGTGGAATTTGATCAACCTTTTACTGGATATATCATGCTTAAACACAGGGTGCTTGAATGTGCAGTAAAGTGGAACGCTAGATAAAATCAATCATGGAATTTCCATAGATAAATGTTAAAGTTTTATCATATTTATTTCCTGAATAAAATTGGCTTTTTGTAAACAAATAAAATAGAATAAATAAATATATATCAATAAATAAAGTGTTGCATGCAACATTTATGTACACGGTGATTGAGAGTTAAGGGTTTTTGGAAGTAGAAAAACTCCAAACCTATTTAAAATTTCCCCACTATCAAAACAGAAAGATTACGTTTTGACGAATTTTGAGTGCTTCTCAAGTTACCAAACTGAGAGCGTCAATTTGCTGTATGATTTTTACATTTCTTTCGAATCGAGAATTGCTTTATACCCCCAAAAATGAATTCGGGCAATTTGAGAACTTCAGTAGTAGCTATATGTAAAAAACGATCAACAAAATATAACAAAACGAAGTTAGATAATGTAGTAAAAGAAAAAACATATTAATACAATAGTATTCCTGAGCTGGGTAACAAGTTTCCTATGGTTAATCAAGAGCTGAGCAACGTATGGGAATGCAAAGTTTCTGTATCTGAAGGTACGCGCAGGAACAAGTTGACATATAAAAGGAGTTCAAGGATTTGCCACAGGTTTCACAATTTTGCGATGCAGACAGTGCCCTTGATCATGTTATCTTGTCCATAAACGCATCAGAAGCTTCAAAGGGATTGGAAACAAAAAAACCCAAAACACTATCTATTCCACTGTACCGGGACAAAAGTTTGAAGGATCTGGAAAATAGCGTGAAATACTTTTCTTTGGAACCAGGGATAAACATAAAGGGGCAGTATAATCAGTGCGGAAGGATGCAGGCAATCACTAATTCAAAAAGAAGAATACCTTGAACGGCCATTTCCTTGAAGCGGTATGCATTACAGGACATTCATCATACTGTTTAAAAACGCTAAGGCCATAATTGGACCAGGACAGATTATACGTGAGTGTAACCCCAGGCTACTTAACACGATATGATTTAGAGATGATTGGATTATTATTCCTAAGTTCAGGAAGATTACTTACTAATAAAAGCTAATCGAGGTCGACCAAAGGGAACATCAGTGCACTTATTGATGTTGAGTAATAAAAATCAAGGCACAAGCCAGTAGTCAAGTTCTTTAAATCGGTCTTGCCGAGGCTGAAAACAGTCTGGACCAGGGGACGGGCATCCTAAGACGATATAATCAGCACAATGGCGAACAACGAAGTTAATGAGAATGAGAGAATTTTGTGAAAAAAGGAGAACAAAATGGCGCCCCAAAAGCACCAGAGTCAGTATTATTTAGAAAGGACTGTTTTATTAAACGAAATAAACTGGGTTTCAAGTAAGAAGTAGTTGATTAAAACATTCAAAATTTCAGATACCAATTTACATTCAGAAAGACGTGTAATAAGAACTTTTTCGGGAAAACCAAAGGGGTTTGCATTATTAAACGAGCGTGACCTGCACATTTGTCTAAGTAACCTCACATGATTAATTTATATTGTGGCGTCATTATCAAAAACCGTTTCAGAAATTGGACGGATGAAATCTATTCAACATCTGGATTTAAGAGACACGCGTCTGGTGGAATTACCAACACAAGTCCAGGAACTGAAGGAACTGGAAACATTACTGCTTGAAGGAACCCCCTTGAGAATACCTCCAATGTCGGTAAGCAGAATTTCTTGATGCGCAAATAAGGATTTTAAATGACTTTTGACCTGAGTATGAAGCTGTTTTGTGACATACTATCACTAATGTGTTCGGAGATCGTGAGCAAAGACAACCGTTATGTCTGGATTTTGCAAACCGTTTTGTAGTCGTGATGGCGCTGCAGCCTTTGTTAAATGTGATTCTTCGGCAAAGAAAAGCTATGCTAAGAAATTCCCTTCAGATCAAGATTGAAGGCGTACGAGCAGATCCTATTTAGTACTTGCTAACTATAGTACACACAGAAGGTTAACTGAAAATGTCTGCACTGTCCGTAATTAGCCTTCCGATTCTTGGCAAAAGATTGCATCGAAACCAACTGATCTATTCACTTGCCGTTTCCACTCTCTAAGGAATTTCGATTTTAATCGGACATCGGGGCCTTGAACCATCTTGTCTGCGTTCAAATGAATAGCAGGATTTTGTACGAAGTAACTGTGAACATACAAATTTGATTATCGTAGTTTATGTTTGATCGTTTCCTGAAGGACGCCTTTAAACACTTTTGCTTGATTGTAACGGTGGATGTTTTCGACTGAGCTGCGAAGGGACTTTGTGCAAGTCACCCAAGCAGAAATACGATTGTCCGGTATTCACGCTGATGGACTATATCAGTAACAGTCATTAGTTAACTCTGATTGATAGTTAAAAACACTGAACTACATAGCAAAATAAACATGACTATTGGCGAGTTGACCGGACCAGTTCATTTAACTCAAAAACAATACCCTATAGATCTTCGGTAAAAGATTGAAGTAAATCAACTTCTTCACTCTTGTCAACATTAGCTTCCAGGGATAATGAAAAATGAAGGTTTTGATTGTTTGTTATGCTCATAGTGCAGCCATGCTCCTTTGGAATGCATGGATGATAGGTGGTCTGAAACAATAACAACTTTACCGGTTGACATTTTTCTGAATGTTTCTCAAAACGGTGTCAGGTGGTTTTCAAAGCTATAAACTAGTGTGTCATATTACATTATACTATATTATGCTATATTTGCAAGTCGAAATTCTATGATCCTTTAAACTGTATCTTATAATTAAAGGGGCTCAAAATCTGATTACCCGATGTCGTTTAATATATTCAAAGCATTTTGATCGATAAGTATTGCAAAATGGGTTGTGTCCCATGAGGGCGGTCAAGTTTAGTAATGTGATCAGATTGATACGTGTTGGTCGACGTTTTTGAATATTGCTTTTCACAAAATACCGGGATGAGTTGTCGAAAGAAAATCTTTATACTCGGTTAGGGAAAATGTCACTGGATATGAAGCCAAAAAGGATAAAGATGGCTCTCCATAGGTTCATGGGAATCAAACACGTCTACCTGCTTCTTAGTTGCGGATCAAATGGTGATTGATGTCTGCTTACACTCTACGAACACCCCAGCGCTACTCAAAGAGAGAAATTGTTCCTATGGAAATGAGGTGCAATCTCAATCATAAAAATGAATAAGCAATTATACTCAACTAAGAGCCTCAAATTGCTCACATTTACATAAAACAGTATAAAACATTAACAACTTGTATTGTGTATTGGTGGACAGAAAGAACTAAAAACACTTTCTCGAGACCCATCAGCAGTGCGTAGAATTTTTGTGTCCCAGTCTGGTGGCTTAAACCACCGGCACCACCGGGGGCTGGGCAATGAGGGCGTTTTGTTTGTCTGTGAATTCAAAGTATAATGCAAGAGCATGTCNGAGCATGTCTCGTATGCCGTCTGATCCCACCATTGATGACCCCACTGGTATTAACGATTGACACACAAGCGCCCCATAATCTCGCTTGTTGGCAATTATATCGGTAAATATTCGGTCGTTTGCTACAATTTACCATCATTATTTGTGTGCAAATGTCTAGACAATGGAAGGAAAGTGTGTACAAACAGGTCTTTTCCATTCTTGACGGTATAACCAACTATTTTGTGAACTTCACACAGAGGGTATTATTTTACACACAGTACCTCCTAGCGTCTTTGCAATACATAATCGAACCGGTGTCTGTTTGTGGCTATCTTTTGCACTGACCAAACAACACCGTTGTAAAGTGAACGATTGACTGTCCACATAAATCCTTTGTCACTAAATCGACCCAAGAATGTCTAGTGCAGATCGATGACAAAACTCCGTAGTCAGATAGTTGGTTTCTACTCCCTTCATATCTGTACTTTGTGGAGTTTATGAACCCATATTAAATCATCGGTTTGGCGGTGCACATCATTTTACAAGCGACGAAAGAGATTCGGAGGAGATGGATATTTTATCCATATCAATTAACATACATTTTGTATTATTAAGAAAGATGAATAGAGACTAGGATTATGAAGAACAACCTAATAAGTACAGTGAACTGATACTGCTGGAATAAGGAATAGTGATTCTAGCAACTACAGGTGACTTTCTGACTTCGATAAGCCCAAACTATCAGTTTCATGTTCTGTGAAACCTCAGTTCAAAACTTGAGTTTATCGTTATTTGGAGGTTTTTGACGGGCCTTCACCACCTTAGATCATAACGCTTACGGATTACTGCACACGCGTAACGTAAAGCAATGTTATAGTTGATGTTTGAAAACCTTGTCGTTCCCGCCGTCTCCGTTCTGCAGAGAAAATTCCTCCTTGGTTTTTGCTTACCATTCAGATTGTTTTATCGGATTAGAATAGTACATCAATGGTCAACAGTGTCAACAATCACAATTCCACTTGTATCTTTACAATCGACAGACAGCAGAGAGAGATTACAGACCAATTGATGGTAGTTTTGGTAGAACACCAGATAGATTCCCACACACATAAACACACACAAGCAAACACCATATATGTGCATATATATGTTAGTGTATCTGTGAGGTTAAATTTTTTACTAGCATTGATGGACCTAGATCAGCAATTAGTTCAGTAAATGAGGAGTATATTTTGCTGTTCAGTTCTGCAGTATCGGTTTACACTCTTTAATGGCAAAATACTGTCACATAAAGGTATATGGCAATTGTGAAAAGTTCAGTAGCCTCGGTGGGATTCGAACCCACGCATGTACGCTCACGCTCTACCAGCTGACCTACGAGGCCACGCCGATAGTACCACTGCCATATGCCTCTGTAAGTTGGATGGGTAATTCGAATGTGAGAGGATCACTTCAGCTGGTAGAGCGTGCGCGTACAAAGCGTAGGCGACGTCTATGCGTGGGTTCGAGTCCCACCGAGGCTACTGAGCTTTTCACAATCGACATAGAAACTTGAAATCTGCCGAACATCCATTTGCACATCAAGGTATAGTTATAAGATGAGGTTTTCTCCCTTGTTCTTCTTCAAAGGAGATTTATAACCTGTATCATTTCTTTGTAACATACTAACAAAATAATAGTGTTTAGCAAGCATTTTGGAGCGTTTGCAGTGTACTTTTGGCGGTGTATTATAGCAGTTTTACATTAACGAATTACTGAACATAAAAAAGTTGTGCTGGGCGAAAGTGGATTCTTTTACTGCTGAAGCTTTGTTCTAGTCAGTTGTGTTTCTGCTACAAAGGCGTGTCTGCTTGAATTATTATTCTTAATCGTACGTTACCGTAATGTGAAACTTGCATGTATCGGAATTGCAATCAGCGGATATGTTAGTTGAACTGTCGTCGAAATTGATAGTTTTAAACATTTCAGTCTTTTTTGTAAAAGAAAAACGAAAGGAGAACTGAAATGTTTTATTGCACAAGCCTTTGGAACGATGGAATAAATGAAAAATAAAATAGAAGTACCGTATAAGAGACGTCCCCAGCATCGCTCGGCTTTTCATTCCAGTGCGTACTTTTGATTTCGTCTTTTCAAACAGGTCCGAACTGAAAGGTTGTAATGTGCTTTTGTTTGTGGATTAGCTGTTTTCTGATGTAGTACACTATCTTATAGCCGTTTCTAGACCTCAGTTATGGTTAAACTGTTTGCCCTAGCTACCGTTGGAAGTAAGAGAGTCCAAAAAGGTAAATATATATCTTATGAGAGACGAAATGCCACCACCTTAGAGTTGTTATGTCTATGATCTACACTTGGGTAAATAAATCACTGAATAAGCCATATGATTCACTCAGTAATCACAAAACACAAAAACTGGGGATCTTGCTTCATGGGACTGTTTGGTTATTTAATATTGTGGAAAATCGTTGTATAACTTTTGTCACAGCGTAAGCATTTTATGATGATTTCGGTGGCAGAATGGACTACCTCTCATTTATTTTACGTTTCAGATTGTTGCACGTGGATTAGCCCACATTATGGCCTATTTGGTTCACGTTGCTTGTGGTCGTCGTAAACTGTCAGCCGGTCAAACGGAACCGGTAGGACGGTATGCATTTCTAGCCGATGCTCAAGAGCATCCAGTTGGTTTGTTACCCAGTCTAGACCTGTCCAACGCCGGAGCTCGCACGGCCAAATCTACAACAAAGAAAACCAGTCTTACTCATTCCAGACCTAAGGTGGCTCAGGGATCCGGTGAAACGTGTTCCAGTTCTGATACATCCACAAGCAATGGCCCCGGTTTATGTCAGAAGTGAGTTATTGAGAATCTGGTTCAGTTTCGTAGGCAGATCAAAATAAGAACGAGATTAGAGTCATGCGATTTCTTATGTCGGTTTTTTCGATGAAATCGTTTTTTTATTTTAGCAGTAATAAAAGTGAATGCGCCAGGTAAAGGTCATAAACAGTGGAATAAAAGAATCCTTTTTCAATTCTATAGTNTATAGTCCAGAAGGGACTAATGCCAAAGTCGACAACATGCAAATCGATCTGCGGTAGGTGAGCGAATGTTTCGGCAGATCACGAAAATAGATCGATTAGTGGATTGCAGCTAAGAAGCTAAGCAGGCCATGACAAAGGCTATCAGTTCTCGTTTAATGAACGAGATGTTAATAGCCTATCCAGTCGAACAGTTTGACATCGATAATTGCTTACATAAATGTTGTCTTATTGTTGAAAACTATTCAAATGCGACACTCATATTGCTAGTGCATTTAACCGATTGTACGACGCTCTAAAGTAGCTCTGAAGGTCAAGACAGGGGCACTCCTGCATCCAGCACACATCATCATGTTCGATAACAAAACCGATATAGTGACGTTCCACTCTGTGATTCATTTGTGATTGAATCGCTCTTCTTTCTTTGGCACTTATGTCCGCCCTCCTTAAAGTGGGATTGTTAATTAGCACATGGTTGCATAAACTGTGGGTTGTAATCTCTTGAGGGGATGTTTTTCTATTTTCTTACCTTCAAGTGCGGATCAAGAAACCTGATATTGTGGGAGAGAAAATCTAGATTTCCGGAGGTGAAACTTGAAAGCCTTTTGTCCAACTGCAGTGAAAACCAGAAGATGTGGCTAATTCAGAGGAATATTGTTGAGAGAACCACTATTTAACTATTTCGTATGTGGATGGCTCTTCACATTTTGCTTGGACTACCGACGCAGCCTGACGGCTTTCTGCTTTTGAATTAACTGCTTTCTTTGACATTGAATATATTTTCTGACGGAAAATCGGACGTGTTTGTGTAAATAGCATTCTTGTCATCGAAGAATCCCAGAACACGATTTACAACGATGGGCAATGTAAAGGGAGTAAATACTATCGGACTACGGCTACTAAAGTTTCGTTAAGATCATGGGTGACAAGGGATATCATGCAGATGATAATATTTTACAGAGGACTGATAACCAATTTCCCAGAGATTTGTAGATAATAGATGGGAGGTAACTACAGTGTTTGTGAGATTGTTGGATGTATTGAATAGATTGCGTGGTGAATGTTACCGGTGTGCAGACAATGTACAACATCGTCAAAAATGTTTCACTTCCTTTTGTGTTTATTGATCATAAAAATATAAAATAAACTTTGATGAACGGAGCCGCGCTCATACAGAGGCTGCCTGAGGAAATATAGATAATGGGAAGATGGACGGTGGTGGTGGGGTTCGAAAACAGGACCTTCAGGTGATTAGTTAGACGGCTTTACCACTTGGTCACTGCCGCCCAGCGTTTAATTGATGGATACCGTAAGAATTAGCTACTTAGGTGAGGAATTGAAAACAGAAAGTGCATTCCGGAACAACACCAGAGACCTTTCGGAAAATGAGCAGAGTTTAAGCTTTGGTTTATTGCAAGGCACAGCAATCAAGAAAAAGTATTACATGTATTTTTAGTTTTCTTGATATATCGATAGGTGCAGATATATTCCTTACTAGGAACTACACCGTATTGCTGCTCACAATGGTCTAGGTGATTCTCAAAGTTATGCCGATTTTGATTTTGTGTAAGTAACTGACAACTGAAAATAAATTTCACGGTGCATAAAATCCCAAAGTGAAAATTATAGCTGGGTTACACTGAAAATTCAAACAAGCTCTCCATCCTCAACTTCGCTTTCTCACTGGTCATTTTTCGAATCGTGTCCATTGAAGAAAGGATTTTTTCAGTTATGCCCGTTTTACACGGTATAACTTTGAGTACAGTTTGCCTATACGTTGATCGGGCAGATTTTCTATATTGAAGAAGTCTTGCAGGATGATAAACTGGGATTCTTTCACTGCATTTATATGCTAAACATCGGACTAACATGTTTTCGATAAATAGGTATTTGAGGAGAACGAAGTTCCCGGATAATCAAGCAACGTAAATGGATCCTACAAGCCAAAACAAGACACATATGCATTCGTAAACCTTGCTTTTGGCTTCCAAATTAAGGTACAGTTTAGATAAAAATTTGGTCTAAAACATACCCACATGGCTATTCTGACAAAATGGTAGAAATTGTGAGGAGTGATGCTGTTTATCACATCCAGTATACACGTAAAGGGGATTTCTGGTGTTTTATTGGTTGAATGCTCAAAAGGTTGAACTGAACACAATATGACGAGTTTCAGTTATTCTTCATCACGCAAGGAGTGGGGTGGAGGGGGACGGGGGGAGGAGGAGAAACGTTGGGTGACAATCTGACTCCTCTTTTGTGAGTGCATATGCGTGCGATTGATCAGTGTCAATAGTTTAAGTCGGGGCACGTGTAACACAGGGAAGATAATGTGGGTCATTCTAAGCATGTGGTTAACATTCTTCCTGGTTGAAATTCTTGCTTTAGTCAAACAACATTTTCTTTTTTTGAACATTGAACCACTGCGAATAAATCCTTAAAAAATCTTAAGTGAGAAGCTTTATAAACCTATTGTATTTAATTCTACTTGGGGTCTTACTCTAGCAGTTTTGAGCCGGGTTTTCTGTTCAAGGTTATTTAAGTATCATTAGACAGAAAAAAGTTCAGGGCTGTTGAGAAAGGTTAGCAGCACTGTAAAACGCCAATGACTAGTTCGTCTGCATTCGAAGCCCAGACTCAAACCCTGACAATACATACTAAACTAAGAATAAAATAACGCAAGTTTCACTTTACAATGGTCGGAAACAAAACAAGTGGGATTAAATTCAAAGTGTATCTTGATTCGGCATCAATTACAGCATGTATAACACTACAGTTGTTTTTCTTTCAACCCCTTGATACTTCGTACTTATCAATCACCCAGTTAACCACCTTCGTGACTTTATCACTTTCCGTGGTTTGATTGTTCTCAGATATTGTTTCATTTTGCATGAACGAGTATCTGAAGAATATGCATTAAATATGAATTTTCAGGTAGTGGACTCTGTGTACAACGGAAGCGCTTATCGTTGTAATTGTATTCGCCACATGTTGATACATCAGTGTCCGTTTCTCAGTTGTCAGCTTTTAAAGTACAGCACGACATTGTTGTCGACAAGCAATGTTACAAATGGGTTAAAAGAAGCGATGCAGCCATTTGTTCAATCCTATTTTCGAGAACTACTTTTGGATGCGGAAATGATACACCTGCTGCAATCTTCCCCGCATTAGCTGCCGATGAAATGAGACAGCTGGTATTCACTGACATAATGCAATAAACATGCATAATCTCATTTTAACGTGCTAAACGAACGAGGTCAATCTGTGCACAACCGGTAAGCAGAGTGACATCTAGATAAAGTTGTACTTTGCAACCCGTGACCAAGTATTACCAATTTTTCTCGGGGAAGAACATTGCACAGTGTATTTGTAGTAAACGGAATTCTGCAGTATCATTATAACCGTTATACAACTGTCCGAATATACCATCCATACCCATTGTCCTATTATGGGTTTAAATTTGCTCAGCTCATCTGCCATTTAATACACCTCAGTAGTGTTCCTCAAAGATAAATGATTTAGACTGTCGTTTCATCATCATCATCATAACAAAGGATCAATTTTCCGCCAAAAATAAAACCATCATTTAATTCGGATCGTTTTCGTGGCTTGGCTAAAATAATACCTTGCGGAAATTTCACGTATTCTCCAGATATCAAACAATCTGGATTGATCATAGCCGTTGGCTCTAAGAATTTAGACACAAAGTAACTCCTAAATAAGAAATATTGTTGAACAGGTAACGTGAGGCGAAATCAGGGTGGGGATTGCCCCCGGGAGATAATTGGCGAATAGTAAAGGTTGCCAAATTATCGCCCCCGAGGACGTGTGTTGGATTCCCAACACTACAGTCTGACTCTTTCCATTCTGTGCTGTGTGGAAGCCCTTTGATTAGTCGATTCTCCTCTCCGAAAAGTCGTATTATTATCCATTCAATAAAAGGAAGTAAAGTAAGAAACAAAGAAAGAAAAGTTATGAATTGATATTGACGAGAAAGCAATGGGGCTGTTTGTAGATGGCAAAATTCTTTGAGTAGTTGGTGTATAATCAAGTATTTTCATACGAAATGCCTACGAAATGTCTAGATTCTTTTCCTGAAATGTACTATTTCTTTAGCCTGCAATCACTTTGATGTCAGTTTTGTTTTTATTACTTAGGGATATCAACTCAAATCCTTGTCTGGTTCCACGTTGTAGTCAGTGAGATTCTATTTGAGTGTGATTATCGGACGTATTGCTATTAATTTCTGATTGGAGGAAATATAACAGGGGTTTACCTGGGGCACCTGTGGTAGTTCGTTGTAGTAAATCAAACACAAGACATGCCAAATGCCACGAAGCGGGTGATGCCAAATGCAAACGTCAAGTATAGTTTTTTGTTCCATGTGACAGTCCCTGTGCTATCTTTTGAGTTTTCTTATCTTTAATATGCTCACTGTTGAAAAATGGATTGTTTGAACTGTGCAATTTGACCCAAAGTCTTCAGATTTTATTGTAGGGTGCGGAATTCAGCCTCGTAAAAGCTGCTCAACCATGCATGTTTAGACGTTGAAGTGGATGGGAGGATAACAATATTAGCGTTCATCAATGAGTCATGAGCAATTTTATATGCGATACTGGCACTCCGATAGTGTTGTAACACAACATAAAGTGAGTCAGTCAGACTCAACTGGTCGAAATTGGAAGGGGTAGAAAAAACAATGAGTTTCCCGTTCAAAGTTGGTTTTGTATTGACCAACGAGGTCCGGTAGATTTCCTCTCTTCATACGATACCTCTCCCTAACCAGGCTGCGTTTCTTCGACCGTAAAACGTGACTGTGTTGCTGTGTTGGTATTGATATTGGTGACACTGAACCTAACCTTGACCTCTAACGGACTTTTGAGAAAATTACGAAATGTTGATGTTCTTTAAGAAGCATACCTATAAGAAAACTCATAAATTTCTGGCTCCGTTGTAAAATGAATGTGGCGGACTTAGGATTGACCTTGACAAGCGGACTCAGAGTAAAACTGAGCACTGGTTGCTATTTGTGTATACCTTAGCAATTCTCGTCATACCACATAATTAATGAGCAAGGCGAATGCAGCAATCACACATTGTGACTTTAACCTTGGCCTTTTCATCAACTTTAGTGGCTTAATGAACGCATCACACTACATGTATGTATACATGTCCGGACCGGACACGATTTGTTTGCAAACACTTGGTCGCAATCAATCGTTCAACGCCCGGTAAACGTATTCTCATCTTAAACAATAAGCTATTGTTGTACCGTTGAATATCGTCCCAAATGCAAGCTTTTCATGTAGCTGGGGCAGAGTGGTACTAAGCCTCCGGAACTATTAGCTCAATGATGTCCTTGAATCATCAGCACCTCGTTCGTATAAAATTCTAAATAAATTTATCATATGCACTTTATTTTTTCTCATTTTACAACGCCATTGTGAACGTTTTCAATTCACGGGTGCTGTATACTGCTCACTTTCAACACAAAATGAGCAAACTTTGAAATTAAACGAAGCTCCGCTTGGTAAACACTTCGATCAACTGGTTGTGCGGGAGTGTAGTAAACAAGCACTTTACACTCCGTCCGCTTGTTTTGTTCTGTATGTGGTAGTTTCTACGACCATGTGCTTGCAGTTCGATCAGAACATACAGTTGGACTGTTACAGATTATATGGCAAAAAACCCAATCGATGAAATAATTCAAAATCCGAAACGGAATAAAATCAAAAATCGCTGTTTTTAGAATGATTGCATGAACGAGACAGGGAGTTCGTTCTTGAGATCATTGCGAGGAGCGATTTATCGAAAGAAGAGTCCATAGAATAATGATACCGAAAGGTAGAACAGAATACTACATAAGGATATTGTGAACAGGTAAAACATCAGCTTCCAGAATCTAAGTTCGAGAATGTACATTATGTTTTAAGTTTCTTTACTGGATATTCAATGGAAATTATAGAACGATTATTGATAGACCCCGGGGAACCTCCCCTGGTTTTAACTCAAGAGATTAAGGTTTACGTCAGCATCTCAGTGGATTTAGGATGATGTTTTGTGTCGATTGGAGTCATCTGCGTTTTCAAATCTGGAAATATACTCGCCTTACTTTTCACGCTCTGTAGTGAATATGAGAAAACAATTTTTACTTGTTATCAAAGATATCTCATAGCTATTGATCACAGTTTAATGTGAATCGACACAGCATTCATTTTTTTATCAGCGATCGATAAACCAGTTTGCGAATAATTGTGTGCTAATATTGTTTTCCAAATACAACATTCGAATGAAGCGATCATGTAGTTTGCGCTGTTCCTCATAAAACTATCCCCTTTTGATGTATATAAGAGTTATTCGTTAGAATCCCCGCTTGAACAATGTTTTTGTTCGTAGTTCGTCAAATTGGTGTCGGTTAAAGCAAGCATGATGATGCGAGTGCAGTTCTTTTCACACCTATGATTGAGTCGTATGATCACTATACTCTTCAAATTAAATAGGTTTACAAGAATGTTATTGGATTATTCATCGTGCATGTTTGATTCTCGGTGCTCTAAAGAACAAGCCTATTATGCATGACCCATTTCTTTTGCCAGCAACATTGCAAGACTTGAGTCGAATCTTTTATTCATGGGTTTCGGATTTGAGGGAAATGTAAAATTTTATGGAAAATGGAACTTCGGTTGAGATTAAATTTGTCTGATGTTATTCAGAGTTGAAAGCGCACAGGCAACAGTCAGGCACCCTATCAAGTTTGCTTTAGAGTTGAAAGAGTTACAGTGTTCACGTGAGCTTGATCTATATCGAATCACTGAACGCCGGTTTTCACAACATCATGCAGTCACGTGATGAGTTGATTGACTTTAGAATACGCAGTACGCAAGTTAAACAAGAATCATGGTGGCATCGCATTGCTTTACTAACCGTCTTGAGCATATCCGTACACCTTTGAAGCCATGTGCGAAAAGGACAAAGGCAAACTAAAATTAAAATACAACTGAAAGAATCGGAGAAAGTGTTTCACACATGAAAATTATCGTACTTTCCTGTAGATATAAAATTTTGCGAAGTAAAGAACAACAGACTCTAATTAAAATATATACGGCTTACCAGAAGACAATAAACCGTATGAATGGATGCAGGAGAGCGCAATTGTGAAAGGTGAGTCTATAAAGAATGAGGTGCTTCAGAATGAAGCTAACCAGTAAGAGGGACAGGATCTCAAATGGGTTTCACAAGGACCAGAGAGAAAACACGTATTGGAATCGTGAAAGAGCGACTTATGAAAGCTATTCCATCAAGGTGTTGTATCTCATGCTTTGCCTTTGTGCTGAACTCGAAACTATACAACATTCATCCTTCTATTTTAAGACCAAAATGCAACTAATAGTAGGGAGAGTAATTTCCGCTGGCCAGTGCATCGGCACACTTGAAAATCGGATTATAGTTTGTCTTATAGGGAATCTTGGATAGTTTACTTCGCTTGATTCAGTGCTTCATTCAGACCTGGTGTCGTCAAATGATAAAAGTAACGTTTTGAAATGTTTTAGAACCCCAAATATCACTTAAGCTCTGCAGCTTTGTCACCTATCTGTTTTTGACATTGGAAAGGTAATTTTTACTACCGTTTTAGCTGTTTCACTGGTAATTCACCTTGAAGATTATTTACTTGCGTAGCTTGATGATTATTTTATATTGTTTAAATGAGTATGAGCTTAGTGAAAAGTGAATTGATATCCATATTGGCTAGCTGTTTATTTGGAATATCTCTTTGTCACGTTGATAAGTAGTCAGCTGCGAATTGGAGGGCCGGACACATTCCAAATCGGTTGGTGAAATCGATACCGCAACCGATGAACTGACGAACGAGAGGAAACCGTGGATTTCGGTTGCAAAACAAAAAGACCCAGATAGCGCACTCGCGCCTGTCACATCACCAGTTGTTAACTGCAATGTTCAAATTTTAGCATTAAAACATGGCTTATTAGAGTGCATAGTAGGAGTTTACGCGCCCAGCGGTTTGCAATACAATGAATCCATTTGCCATGGGATTGGCCTTTCACTTCTATTTTTGGCAATACTTGTACACGTTAGTAGCCAATGGTTAATAAAACCAATGTGTTATATATATACCATCATGTTTTGAATAAGCGCATGAGGGATTAAATGAAATACTAACATTTTATGACATGTTTACTCTTTCGGTATTGACACCATGGTAAAGGAGATCTGATATATCTCTCTGTTGATAATGAGCGAAGTTGAAAACTGTCCTTGAAGCTGTATGAGGTAATGGTTTACTGGTTTAAAAACTGTGTTAATTAGTTGGCTAGTTTATGTTTTGGTAAGTCACACATGGGAAACATGTGTTTCAGTGGAATGCACACTTTTTCGACTTTGGAAATCCATAAATCTTTGGTGCTTGACTTTTTCCCGGTCGGAAGTGTTCAACCGTCGATTCCCGAATGAGTTCTGGTTATGCCAAGGCTTTTGGGCTGCAATTTATTTTCATCTCCAGTTCATGTAGATTGCTGGAAACTCGACAGATTTTAAAATTTCTGCCATTTTTCATGATCGATAGCACAGGATTGCTTCTCTTTGCATATACCAACCAAACTCTCACTGGATTATGTTTGTTCAGTACCCCCAATTGAGCTTCTAGCACTAGTGTTTGTTGCCGCAGTGGTGTTGTTCGGTATTGATGTTCTATGTTCACCAGTTGTGCTTAGAACCAACTGAGGGCATCTACGTTTTATTTTTCAGTTGGTAAATTATCGTAAAACTTCTATCTTGCTACGCAAATCGATTAGATTAGATTTCGGTCCTATTCAGTCAAAAATATGATTCGCCTATCTCATAACTGATCACTGGCATCAATAATCTCTTGGATCACAATGTCTGTCTTTTGTTTCGAAATTGTGCCCTGTTACTTCTTTTCCCGATTGTTTCTGTCAAATGCGCTCTACAAGATTGCTTTTGCATCAAATTTTCGTTCAATTTAATATCATTCTGTTCACGCAAGCTTATAAACAAATAAACTCCGGAGAAGTGAAACGTCGAACTGCGATTCAACAGAACTGAACTAATTAGCTGATGCTGGTGAGCATAAAACGGACTTATGTGAATATGAATTTATATACTTAAAATTTTCACCTTATCCAAATCTAATAATGAGCTTCCTAGATTGCACTCTTTATTTCATTTTGATGACTGTTGTGGATTGGTTGCTGTATTGTGTGCACGAGTTGGTGCTTAATATATCTCAATAAATAATTATTTATGAACTTACTACAAACGAAGTTTGATATCTGTGTTTTATATACAACAGTAAGAGCATCCTAAAACATCAAGGGACTGGAATTATTGGCTGAACTCGCGTGATCCGTACACAACTTTGCGACTAGTTCACATCAGATCATCAGTAGTAATTGCATTATCCAGGTGTGCTGTTTCTATTAAATTACGAGAGACTGTTCATATTATTTTTTGTATGTAGAAACCCGCATTGTTTGGCACTGCCTACTAACTCCAGTTCGTGTCTATGTTCGTGTAACACCACCAGCCGACGATATCATCAAACGTTTGCCTAAACTAGCCCGGTCAGAATGAGTTTAATATGATATTCTGCGCATGCATACCACAGTTGATTTAGACCAAGCTCCAATTTCGTAGGTCTCACTAAAATGGAATAGCAGAATTGGATTTATAGGAAACGAGGTCCTATATGAACTTATAAAATGGAGGCAAATTTAACAGTTTAGTTTTAAGCACACTTTGGCACAGAAATACGATCGGGATAAAAGCAATCCCGATAGAAGCATTTATCCAAATCACCATAGTATTCAGTATTTCTTTGTGTGGATTACTCGAACAATACTGTACATTTTGTTTCACGCCATCACGTTCAATTCCATGATTATTATGCAATCTTATTGTTGTCTGTGACATAGGTGAATGATTGCTTGGTACCGCAGATGGTCGGTCGTCATTAGCAAACAATCACGGTTCCCGATCTTCTGAAGCTATCCGCTGAGCAACATAGCTTTAGTTGTGGTAGGTTAGCTGACGGATGGTAAATTTCATTCATTACTACTGAAAAAAGTGGTGAAGGATGATTTATTGGAATGAAAATCCATGTATATGTGGACTCAACTCACCATTCAGAACGGCACCTAACTAGCTGACCTGTCACGATTCCTTGCAACAAAAAAATCTGTTTCCTGATACACTTTTGGGTTGAAGACTTTAAATGCGTTTAGATGTCTGCCATCTTTGACCTGGCTTCACAGCGCATGACAGTCAGAGATTCGGTAAGTCGGTTATTTACACGACTCTAAGTTGCGCTGAACAAATGTTCTGGCCAAGTACCTCATCGGTTCTGTATAAAATGAACTGAGTTTGAAGAAGACGTCCTATATACAGGCCAATAAATAACTGCCTTCAACGGACACCACACCGTACAGACTGTTGTATTTAGGCTATCTAGGTATATATTGGATAGAGTACCTGCAGGAGCACACATGATCCTAGACAATGTTTCTCTTTTTACATCAAGATTAGCATTGATTTTTACTATCGAAAAAAAGTCCGCGAGAGGAAGGCCTATAATATCGGAGTATGGGAGAAATCATTCACGTTTCGCATGTAAGTACATCTTCATACATAATCCACCATTTGACTCTCGTTTCCTTCAGGTTGATAAGTAGCAAGGGTGTTATGTCACAAATGGGCGAACAATCCCTGAATCGAACCAAAGGATCAGCTTCGGCAAGCAGTCGTAGTCCGGTGTCTGCCTTGAACGATCGCCGTCCTCGCCCTGATTCTGGATACAGTACAACGGGCTATTTCGGCGGTGGAAGTGGAGGTCAAGACACCGATAATTTTCACAGAAGCCCGCACACGTCCCCTCATTCACCTAAATCCATCCTCCTGATGTCATCCAGACCTCACGGTTCGCCAGGTTCTTCGAAGCGCAATAACGCGGATCCAGAGAGTGGAACCAGTTCATCTGATCAACCAAATGAGGCCCCTAGTTCTCATCGAGCTTCTACCTCAACGGAAGAAGACAATTTGACAGATAATGTTGTTTCTCCTTCTTCAAAGAGACGCGTGAGTAAACCGAGGCTAACTTGTTTATAATGGTTTAACCAAAATTATTTCGGTGGTATTCCTTTTTCTCAGCGGCTATATTTTTCATCAGTACCATAAATCTATTCCAAAAAATAAGCATAAATTTTTGTGATGTTGCATCACGAAAAGTAAGTATTTCGAATTCATCCAAGGTACTCATTTTATATCCATTTGTCTTTACCTTGGTGATCACTTGCTATAGATAGGGATAAGACTCTACAGCTATTGACTTATTCATAGTAGGGTTTCAATATTTTTAAAGATAACAAACAGTGTGGAACAACTGTTTCGTCCTTTCTAGGCCCCATCCTCATTGTGTACCACTTTTGTAATCCAGAAAAACTGGAATGAGAGTGAAAGCCTTCAGCTTTGAACCAAAGGATCGGTGACCAGTACCTGAGTGTATGGTTTATTTGTTTTGTCCCATGGACACAGAATCTCTCTGTGTGTATGGTTGCTCTCGCGCGCGAAATAAGTGCACTCCCTAGGAGTGAGGCCCACATGAGAACACTCACGTGCTGAAATCGGGTCTGTGACATCACATTAGATGAAAGGAAAACGTCGTCAAATGAATCTTACTTTTTAAGCTCAGTGCCAGAAACTCTAAGACTAGTTATTGCTCCGTCATGTCATTTTGCTACGGATTGGTCGATCACACGTTTGCATATGCAAAACTCCAAAGCGTGGAAACTGAGAATGGCTTAGAGGCTCGTATTTCAAAATGAATCTTCTTTCTCGGTCAAAATAAAATGCTAAAACTGTGATGCAGTAATGCTATACTAAAAGTACAAATGTGGTAGAAACATATGACCGAATTCACTTTAAATGGAGCTTGACAGTTTATTTATAAACGTTTCATCGCCAGTCGGGGTGACATCTTGAGTGTTTGTGAAATCACATTCTCGTGGTTTCTGAATCAGTTGTGACAGAATTGTTATGTTACAGAGCAACGGTCGTTGATACTGCTTAAGTATTTTGATTAATACAGTGACATGTTAGCACATAAAGAAACACGATATGTGACCGGAGCAGTAACTAAAACATACATAATGAAAGAGAAAGACCACATCATGGTAATGACATGAGTGCACTATTGTCCTTGCCTGCAGCAGATCACATTGTGGCCATGAGTATGTAATATTTTATTTTAAAGCATTCTGGCGAACGTGGAAATGCAGTTTTTCAATCTAAATAACCTATAACCATACACTTTGTTGTGAAAGTTTATCTTGTTGTCATTTGGCTGTCAATTTGGATGAATGAGTAGAGAGAAGATTGGATTTTGAAACTAGTTTTAATGTGGAGACATAATTTCAAGTAGCATTTGTTTGTGACGAAATCGGGTGAAAAACCCAGCGTCACTGCTTGCGGCACTCATCCGTGTCGCTCAGTTTCTGTAACCGTCAGGCTGTCTTAGTTTGATCTCCCTTGACTGGCTGTGGGACCAAATGCAACGACATGGCGTTCTGCTTTGGCGGGGCGCTAACACAGAAAACTGAAACCTGAATTTAAATTACGAACATGTTAAAAATTGACCGGTTGATCATTGCAGCATTATCAAAGTAGCAAAACCATGAAAAGTACTGAAATGAATGTATTATGCAAACAAAATCACGTGGTGCTCAATAAAGCGTACTCATTAGCAGTTTAGAATTCTGAATGTTCTTTCTGCCTTGATCGAACAATAACAATGGATGTTTGCTCATTGGATAAAACCACTTACACTGAAACAGTTTTATCGGTTTTCTGCATAAGCACTAAAGGGTAAACTATTTCTATGACACAATATGCAAATTAAGACCCAACGGGTTTGAACTTGTTTCACATCCGACTGAAAGAAAATTCAAATTATTTTACATTCCTCAAATATGTAGAAAACAACGAGATCTTCTATTTGTACATGCATGTTTCTGAAGAAGCTTATTCAAACCGGTTTTCCTGGAAAACGTGCCACTGCAGGTGGGCGTTACCGATTCAAATGCTTTCCGAAATTGATTAGTTGAGTTTAACTAAAAATTTAGTCTTTCCGGAAACAATTTCGTGGTTTATGAAAATATTTTCTCAAGGCCATTCTATGAGATTCTATCTGGTTACTGAGTAAAGAACATGGGCACCTACCAGTTATTTTGGCAACTAACTTCAGTTGCCTGAATATAGGACACAACATTTACAACAACTTGTACACGGAAAATTTCTAGAATATATTCAAACTGCCAAAGGTTTGCAGCTCATAGAAAGTGTTTTGACCAGATTTAGTTACATGAATAACGGCGCGATAGTGAATTGGATAATAACTGTGTCCTCAAAAGAATGCCTCCCGAATTTGGCCATCTTATTTTTGGTTTGATAATAGGCAAAATGAACACCAATCCTCTTTTGAAAAAGTGTTATTGGGAATTATGTAATCAGTCGTTTTCCTGTCCTCAACTTCGATAAGAAAGAAATAGAAGTTAATCATCACGGATGGCACTGTGTTAGCCTACTGCTCGAATCTTATGATTGTTTGACAGATTTAACATAAATCTGTGGGTTTCATTTGCGTGCAAGTTGCTTATTGTTACACGTCATTAACTAATTTTTTCACTGTTTTATTCTAGAATAAACGGCAACAGGCCTTCTAAACAGATGTAAACTATCATTTTCAGGGTTAAAGAACCTTTCCATACTCACTTTATTGTCTCAGTTTATTGCAATCCAGGGTTTTTAATCATGATCAATGGAATTAAAACAAACCGTATTTCTAACACTTCAAGGCTCCCAATGTAATATTTTAGTGAAAGCTTCCCCATGATATCCGTTCTAACGTGAAAATGCGAAATTAATCTGAGAGTACTATCTTGTTTGGTTTTAATGAAAAAAACAGTAAAAACCATCTAACAAACTCTTACTCGATGGCATAAGTTTCAATTCTTGCAGTGATCCTGCCGGATCTCCTCCCTCCTCTTCCAACCCGTGTTATTCAAGTTTTTGATTATTTCAACGATATTTGTTTGTGGAATTTTTGTTTTACCCTCAATAAACTGCAAAATCTTTACAATATCCACATACGTTATCCACAGATTGGTTGAGGAGCAATTATCCAGTATATTAATGTGTACATTACAATAAGTTATAATAAATGACTACAGACACTATTTCGCTGGAAGCACACAACCGGTTTCGCGTTCTTGTCGCTCGTTAGGATTACGTACCTGGCAGTCTTTCGTTTGTTCATTCGTATACTTATCCCCAAGAAGTGTATTTTTGACACACACACCACCTTTGCAACACCAGGTAAATTTGTTTAGACAGTTTTTCCAGGACCAGTCCATTGATGAATCCATACTCCAATAAGAAGTATATGAATGGCTAGACAAAGTCAAATCATAGTATTGGTTTATCAATGGACCTAAAAGAGCTGTCCAAACAAATATACCCGGTGTTGCAAATGAGGTTTTGGGGCGAATTTATATATATAACGTTATTTTGATACCATATCTGTATACATTTGTGACATATTTCGTACTACATAACATCATCATCATCATTACTAGTGGTGATATAACACGCCTGTGTTCAGACTGTGCCAAAGAAATCACAATACAATAATCTTTATAAAAAGTAAAGAGATCCATGATTTAGTCCAGGATAAGATACTGCTAAGTTTCACAGGCCAAAGCAGGTGAATGTTTGTAAGATTTTCACAACTGAAGCCTTTGGTCACCCAAAGCCTGATCGCAGGGCAGCGGAGCGGTGTGTAAATACCCCAGTGTGTACACAAAACCTATAAAGACGTGCAAAAATCATCTCACTTATGAGCACAGAATGAAACCATAATCTTCCAATTTTGAGTAATATCAAAAGATAATTTTTGTTTGGTTACTGCACGTAATTATGAGGTTTTATTCCATTTTGGTTTACATTGCGGTCAAGCAAGGGCTGGTTGAGGTCGGAACTTTGATTCAGCGCCATTTTTACTACCATCTCGAGCCTGTTTTCTGGGATTTCTTGCTGAGAGCCAGGTCGTTAATCATTGTGTTGATCTTTGTTTTCTAATCTGGCCCAATGTCTACAAAATGAAGCACCATAGTGCAGATTTTATCTGAGAATTATTGGAACATACCGCAGTGATTTAAAATGGTTTGTTGAAGCGATTTGACACATACTACAGTGAACTTTGTTTTACAATCCGATGTTACTTGGAAGACTGGAAAATTTCTAAGCTTTGAACATCAAGTGTCGATAGTTTGTGATCAACGTTTCCAGTCAAGCCCTTGACTGACTACTAATGTCTAGTCCCCAGCTGAAATCAGGGAACATACGTTCATTACGTCGAGAAATATCTAACTTCATCAACAGACTTGGCTATTTATAGACATTTTTAAAGGGGTTTGGTAAGCTTATCCATCAGGGGGTGCAAGGCGTTCTTCCTGCAATACTGAAGAAAGTTTCGCGTAAGCGGAAAGTTCACAGTCTCTAACTTGAACGTTTGTGGATAATTAAAATACTATTATAGTTTCTTTTACTCGTAAAATTCGCTGATGTTCTACTGAGTTTTTGCAAAGTAAGTGAGCATTCTACGTGACGATGGGATGGTAGTCATAATTCACTGTGAATGTTGATGTCGTGGTGAAAAGGGGAGGGGACAAGGTAATATGGGACGCACTGAAATTTACTCGTCTGATAGTTTGGCTTATAACGTGAAGACAAATCAATCGATGTACTTTGTGGAAGGGTGAATGGTATTTTAACTCCGCGCTGTTGAGTACACAAATTTTCCCACTACCAGGTACAGTGTGTTCGCGCCGTCTAACTCATTCGCCTTTACCATCCTGCACATTCGTTAATCATTAGTCATAGGTCTTACCTCAAGCACAAGGCGTCATAGTGTGTTGTACGGAAGATTCTAGTAAAATGGTGCATTTGAGACATTAACTGGTCATACTTTGAAATGTCAGCGGGTTATAAAATATCCTGCAGGACTTAGTTCAGGATGACTCTACGGTGCCGTTGAAACAACTAAACAGTGTGACATTTTCCAAGTTCTGAACAAGAACTTTTATGGCTTAAATTAAATAGCCAAAAGGCTACAACTGCGCATTCTGATGTGAAAATACGGGTATCGTAAGGTATTTCTGACGGATGATTAATAATTTGTAGTTTTTCACGCAGTTGTCTATGTTTGGTCAGCTGTGCACATGAACATTTGTAAATGAAAAAAGAGGGTTAACACTGCGAACCAATAATGAGAACAAGTATTCACGTAATAAAGTCATTATTTTATAGAAAGTGCTTATCTCCTTTTCCGAGGTAATTCTTAAACGTATGCAAAATTGTTTGTAATTTTAAAAATGAAACCGAACGTTCGGAAAGATTTTGGTTTTGATAAACCAGGGGCTATGAACAAATCGCATTTGGTTGTAGTATCGAATAATTGTTACAAGAATCATTGTGTCTTATCTCGGATCGAGTTTTTCAAGCGGAGTATTATTTGAATAGGATTCCTGATTTCTCTTGCTCAAATAATTGGATAACAGCTCTCGGCGTCAGGCTTATTTAGTGACTGAGCACATTTTAGGATTGGACAACGTTAGTTTGCCCTATAGAAATGACTTATTGAAGGGAACACATGATTGTGTGACAGCTTCGTCTAATGAAAAACACCCTGATATGGAACTTTGGCGCTCCACATACTTCCCGGATTAGGCCATTAGTCTGTTCAGATTAACTAGCTATATGCCCATAAATATTTTCGCACTGATTTACTTTTAGACTGAATGTTGCACACCACAAATTGCAAAATATCTTTAAACCAGAGAAACCAGCAATTTGAGTTATATGCATACGCACCTCAAGCGCTACTGAATATTTATTTCTTCAAGCGATTCTCAAATGTAAGTGCCGGAGAGAACAAAACTGATATGCAGCGATAATAGAATAAAATTATACCTGTCGTACAATGAAATTCTGCTCAATCGTGTGAATCACATAAGATCTACCAAGAGAGAACCTCGTACTACTTTGTAAACAGTTGGCGGTGGTTCTAAGCCAGGAGTAATGAAACTTCTAATGTGATCTCCTCGGTTTTTGGCTATATTACTCAGTACTGTAATAATGGAACGCAAGTCATCCGGTTTAGAAAAACTTAAAGTCAAAGTCAAAGTCAAAGTTTTATTAAGGGCGATTTAACAAAGCTAAAGCTTATCATGCCCCATAGGATTTTTACCGAATGTTTTGAATAACTTCACAAAGAGAAAATAACAATGATAATAATGTGTGTGATCACCCACGGATGTTGAAATTTTAAGTGTTCCAATACTTTATCAAGTTGCGATCTAAGTAGTTCAACTGTAGGAGCACACACTACATCAAATGAGAGAGAATTCCATGAGCCGCACACTCTGACTGCAAACGAGTGATACCGGCAATCAAGGTGGCTGTTCTGGATCTTCCTTTAGTGGAGTTGTCCCCTGAGGTGATCATTATGAGATACAGTCAATGGAGAACGGCAAGGGTGGTTGGGTTGATGCAGTATGTGATATTCCAATATTAGGTCCCCTCGAAGTAGGCGGCATTGGGATGAGTAGAGTCCCAATATTTGCAGTCTTTCGGAGTATGTCTTGTTATATAAACCTTTTACTAATTTCGTTGCCAGCCTCTGCGGACGTTCTAGAACCTTCCTGTCGCGGTTTAACCATGGATTCCATACATGAACGGTGTGTGGCTGAACGAACGCTGATAACAAGCGTGGGAACAGTGCTCTTCAGAACTGCCCGAAAACACGTCTGAGTAGTCCCACTTGATTTAGAGCCATAGATGATGTTTTGGCACAGTGCGTGGAACATCCTACGTCCTCCTGTACCATAACTCCCAAATCCCTTTCATCAGTGGCATGCGGTAGTAGTTGGTTCCCCAGATTGTAGGAGAAACGAGTCTTATGCCGCATGGAAATGACGCTGCATTTGGAAACGTTGAACTCGATGTCGNAATTGACCATCGGTGGGCTGCGTCGATCGTTTGTTGGAGTGCTATATGATCCTCAGGATGTGTTACAGTTCTCCAGATCTTAGCGTCGTCTGCAAATAGCAGTGTATTAGGCCCAAGGACATATGGAAGGTTATTTATAAATGCAAGAAAGAGACGAGGCCCCAGTACGGATCCTTGAGGAACCCATCGGCTAGCCATGATAGGCTCTGATAATGAATCACCAGCACGAAATGACATGATTCTTTGTCGGAGAAACTCCTTGATCCAGTCCAGAAACAAACCTCTTACTCCGTAGTTGTAGAGTTTTTGCAGTAGAATTTTGTGATTTACTCGATCAAATGCCTTGGAGAAGTCCAAATAAACCACATCCAATGGCTGGCCTGCATCGACGGATTTTATCCAATCATCCCATGCAAGGAGTAGGTTTGTGTTGTACTTATAGAGTTAGTAAACTGAAGATTAAAAAATTGAATGGAACTCAGTTTCCTGATTCGACCGAGAGACCTGATCTGAAGTGAATTTATCCAGCTCATTTATTTACATTAATTGACTCAGTTACCAAGGCAACAGTGGTGAAATCGACCTGACCACTGAATTGAATATTCCGGATTTCCGGAACCAGGAAAAAATTTCTTTTTCAAGGGCAATGAAGTTAGTTTTGAAAGAATGTTAGGATCCTACTCAGCCGGCGGATGGCTGATCAAACTTTTTTTATTTTCCATTTATACGATACAGTACAACCCATCGTGGAGAGCTTAGTGTGGGCGATGTGTCTTGCTCATCTCGGCACTAGCCTCCAGGGTTGCATCATATAGACGAATGAAAACTTTATTTGTTTTCTTAATTGGGAACTAACTTTGTTGTTTGCTATCTCCTTCTTCCTATGGCTTAGTATTTGTTGCCAAAATCAGCTCCAATGTATGCGCCCTTGGTTACGGAGATTCAGAGTCTCGGTTACTGGATGTTCATGGGGGTGGAGATACTGAAAATCTGTTGAAACTGATATGGCGACGATGTAGTCAGTATACAGATACCGTGTTTGTCTTCTTATGGTTTATGGGTCACCGAATGGTGTATCAAATGCGTAAATCCCGGTCACTAGCACCACACCAGGACAATTTACTGCGTGATCATTAGCTAATTAGGACGTTATTCGAAATAAGGAACAAAAAACAAAAAAACATATCATAGGCTGTTCAAGGAAACAGTCTGCCATTTATTTCGCCTATATTTTGTTCCTCGCTTTAAAGTATTGCATCCATGAGTGGTTCTACATGAATTCGCCATCGATCAAATTTGTCGTTAGTTTTCTAGATTAACGGATTTTAACATATGAAGATCTTAACAGGAAATTATAGGACAAATATGAACTTGACAAATTCGTTTAATATCTGCTTGTTTTGTATAAAAGTATCATGTTTTGTTCGGAGAACTGCATTTAAACTTATTGTTATTCCACTAATAATAAAAGTCTAAACTTGAAACCAGTTACCGAATTGACTCGTAGGGAGCGTGATATATGTATTGTTTTCTGATAGAAATATGTTTCGGAGCGTGTGGATGAACTGCGTTGCCATATAAATGTCTTCTTCGGCGTCAGCGGCAATGCGAAACCTATAATGAGTGATATATCGCACCGAAGTTCTGATGTTCGAATTCCGCCCTGACCTCCAAATTTTCTCAAGTTTGTTGCATTCATAATAAACGCCTGATGGATCGCTGTCTCCTTCCAAATTGGTTGTTAAATAAAAAGTATTTTTGTATTCTTATCTTTTATGTGTTAAAGCTTTTCAACCGGAATCTTTAACATCACAATAGACTGCTTTAAAAATATAAAATCGTGATTTAGTAACAATACATGACCGCAAAGCCAGATTTATATTGCACAAGAGTGACTATCTTTGCGCCAGTGCAGTTTAGTAAAACTTCTTTTTCTGACTGCGTTTTGCTGAGTCAGATCAACCGATGTGTGCATGGCTGAGTCTGAAGGAAAACCGGACCAGTCTTGTTCAGCCTTGTCAGGTGACAAAATGTCACAACCACATCATAATTTTTGTGCGCAATTAGCAGAAACATGACAGAACCCGAGTTGTTTGTTCACTGCAACTTGTCCGTTCGACAAGTTACGATTCCCATTTGCTCCAAAATATCCTGTTGTGGGAGTGGTTGATTGACAGATGGATGAGTCAGAGCTACCGCTCACTGAACGGACTACGAACTACTGTACTATCCTGTCATGTACATACGTCTCCATTGTGAATTATTATAAATTGCATAAAATTCTATTTTTCTGAAGGATTTCGTCTCGACATTTGCACTAGGCGCCAATTAATTACACAGTTAGTAAAATAGATCAGCATTGGCTTTGGCACACAATGAGTAAGGATGCGTATCAAAGGCAATGCATTTGTTAAAACCTCGGGATGCTGTGTTGAAAAGCGAGGCGAAACCGGGTGTGTTATGAGTTTTTCAGAAAAAAGATAATCAAAATGGGGGATTGAGAAAGTGTTAGAAAGGATTGCTCAAGGGATTTTAAAGGGAAAGAAGAAATTTCTACTCAGGGTCCCTTGTAGATACGTTTTGAGTCATACATTATCCAATATGGATTAAACATATACATTATTTTCAAGTCATCTGCTGACATATTACACTGGTTTTGCTAATAATTGATGTAAGAGCCTGTTAAATAAAGTTTGTAAGGTGTTCGATATATTTGTAACAAAATCACCCCTTCAATATACAAAAATACACATAATCATCGAGAGAAATCTGCAGATGTTCGGTTGTACTCTCTTGCAACAGGTAGTGGGGTTGAACTGTTTCCGATCGCGCCAGTACCCCAGAGGTTAGTGCTGAGATGAGAGATGCATGACGTCCTCAACAAACCCACCAAAATGGTTTTTAATAAATAGTTTGAATGAAAAATGAAAAACGGTTTGATCAGCTGTCCGGTGGCAGAGTGGGCAGTATGCTTGCGTTCTGCCTGTGAGATCCGGGGTTTGACCCCAGGTAAGGCAAAAGATTCCCGCTGCTGATGAGACCCAAATAGGTCGAAAGGGCTGTAAAGTGCTCCGCAGCTTTGTTTGTTCTTTGAAGGATAAAATACTTTATAAATTTGTATTATTGTGTATGAAGTGCAAATAACTACAGCAACAAATCCATACCGTAATTTTTCAGTAAGATCGACCCACGAATAAACTTAAAACAGAACAAATTCGATCTGATGCAACCAATGAAAAGTGATTTAGTCAGCCACAGTGTATCATCGGACGCAAAATACACCTCATCTAGGATTGTTTCGGACCAAATAGTTCGATTGATCAAGTGTGCGCCAGAAGCGGAGGCGGATGTTTCCCAAAAAAGTAACCACTCGAGTAAAGTTTTTTACTGAGATACATGACCAAAAGACCAGTAGAAGACATCATTAATCCAAATTCATGGGTTTCAACAAACGGACACGTTCAGGCTGTTTTATTTTGTTACTGCGGTGATCCGTTTCAACTCAAT
>UZAN01041525.1:33572-57658 GCA_900618425.1 Echinostoma caproni
AAGGACTGTCTACAGGTAAAAAACCGTGCGACAAAGATATTGTCAGTAATATAAACAGTGCCCGCCGCAGTTTTGGTAATTCCAAATCTCTGTTAGCTCATGTTCGGTATACAGGGCGACGGGGAATTGAAAATCCTTTTTTTGTGACTGTTATTTCCTCATGGAGCCTGTCCCAGTCATTGGTTCGCGATTGACACCGAACTTAGTTCTGCATCTTCGAGAATCTGATTACAAGGAGACGGCGGACATAATCCTCGAAATCGCTGAAAAGGCGGTCTAAATCAAGTTGAGGGCAACTAGAATGTTTGAAAGCGAAACAATAATCGCACGTTTTTGTGGAGATAATAGTGATGCGTTCATGAATGAAAAGACCAAATATTGGTAAATAAACTGCTACGTATCACATCTATTTGATATTTTACTTGAATGTTTTGGGTCAAGCTTCCCAATGGGAGAATTAAATAAAATTACCCATTTTGCGACTGAACCTGCACTTGATCTACGGATTCACGTAATGAAACCTCCGTTCGAATGGACTTTGACGACCAAACAACATTCGAGATGTCCGAAAGGCAACTCTTTAGCAAGAAATAGTGGTGGAAACGTCAGGGACAAGTTCAAACACATGAGAGCACAGAACCATCCTCGTGACATCAACTTAATTTCATGATAATCCAGTTATTTTACAAGTACAAATGCAATCGAGCCCAATTTCAAGCACTGATTGATGATATGAAGGATTGCAATAATGAATAAATGAATTCGGAATGATGGATGCTTTATTTGTGAAAAAATAAAGCCTTCCAAGGGGTGAACACCATATGATAAGAAATATACATTCTATTTTTTGGGCGCACACAAATGTTTACAGGATAATCAGAAACTCTATTGAATTCTCAGTTTGAGATGCAGTGCTATTCGATGTGACAATTCTCTGAAGTCGTAGCATGAAGGAATTTCAATAGATATACTACACTTCCAACCCTACTTCACGGTCTCTTAACTAATTGATTGATAATAAACCAAGTTTTATTTAGAACTTTCTTCTTTGAAATGCTTCTTGTTTGTCAAAAGCAATGAGACATCCCTTTTTGGACTTGGAAGTTTCGTTGTCAGACTGCCTAATTTAGGAGAAGCCGAACTGTTGTAATTCAATATATGGAATCCCGTTATTGCCTCGGCTGTTCTGTGATATAAATGTCAAACAGTTTTGTTCTCTCATGCCAGTAGTTTGTCTGATTGCCTATCTAGCCTAATGCGTAAAAAAACACTTTTAGTCCGTGGTGTTTGCTCGTCCGGCATTCTTATAACATTCAAGGTTAATTTGCAGTTCAGTTTGTTGTTGTGTGCGCGCACAAATCCAAGCACTGGCAAGAAACTAGTCAACGGAGTTGAAAGACACTGTGTGGGTATGACGGAATAAAAACTTCCATGGAAATTTTTGAAACGCTATTCTTATGGACACGGGGAAGCAAACTCACAAAAGAAATGGGATCACTCTCTCACTATCTAGTTGGTTACAGTTAGATGAAGGCTAATCCTACTAAATCAGTTGCTTGGTGCTCATAAGCTGATGAGACTATAAGGGTCTCACGAATTTCGAGAAATAGGAAAACCTTCCAAGGCGGCGAGTTGTTGATTAAAAGTGTAAAGCAGAACATCATGTAACGGAAAGTAAAGTTATGCGAAAAATGCTTTTAGGTGAAACATTGGAAACATTCACCTCGGCAATACTTGATATTATCATAGACCTTATTGCCTCAATGCGGGTCCAAAGTGTGTGTTTGTGCGCCTGAAGACTGAATTCGAAGATCATCACTATGTGTGGCAAACAAAAATGTCTGGGTACACGTCAGTTTAATTCCTCCACGACTTCTATAATTTTCGAAATATATTAACTGAGTACTTCATCTGAAGTATATCATCCCGCTTTCAACATAAAATGCCATGGCTAAATTGACCAAATTTTATTCGGGGTTAAACAGGTGATCTAAAATTGATGCACAAATCCTGCCTTCTCCGTAAGAGCAACGGAAAATGTTTGTCTTGTCTATAAGGATAAGCAGGGTGAGAAAACACTATAGGGAACAAAGCTTGTTTTCGATAACTTTTTCCGCGGACTTATACAGTTACAAACGGGGTTTATTTTTATCAAACTATTGCAGTAGTCTGATGTGATGAATGTTATTAATTGACTGCGATCTTTTTGTATGTGGCTTGAAAATGCAAGAATGAAGATCTTTGTTGTTGTTGCTTTGTTGTTGTGTGGTTTGGAACTGTTCATGGTGGACAGATTGAGTGAGCCGTTCCATTTAATGCCTGCGTCCCTGGGTCATGCCAAAGGTCACGGTCTTTTCGGTCGGTTGTCAGGTTGAGGCCAGGGTAAGCTATCATTTGACTTGAAAACAATCCCCAGTTAGAAAAGTAATGTGTTTGTCAATCATAAATTTATTCCCAAATTTATCTCATACATATATTTGGAAAGTGGAATTAAGCGGGACATGGATTTGGTGATATGTATTTTGGTTGATCTCACAGTAATTTGTTAGTGTTGGTGTCAGATGAATGCTTTGAAACCTCCATCTTTCTTACTCCATCTTCGTTCACGACATTCATTTCAACCAGTCAGCAATACATCCGAGAGGCTCTGGTCTGGATTTCTGCTTTCGTTAAAGGTCATCATTAGTGAATGTTCACCGTCCTGTCCGGGTTTTAAACTCAGGGCACAAAGCATGGAAGTCGTATTTGGCACCAACGCGTCAATCAGTTTGCGCTGGGGCTGGTTCAGATATCATCCGTAGAAGTAGTTAACGGCTTCTTTTTTACCGGCAGCAATGAAATGAGACACAGTATATCATCTGCTAACTCCAATCGAACGCCTTCCGCCAAGTCAGATCCACTTTACCATTTTCCTTCTACTGTCTAAAATAAACCTGGTAGACCCTATTTGTATTCGCATTTAACTGACGGTTACTTGGGAGTACTGGTGTGGTGTAAATCGTACTGAGTTTACCAAAGCTCTGAGTAAACAGCAGGACATCGAAACCAATATCATTTATATACAATCAGTTGAACTAAATATCTGGTAAACTTCTTGTACAGAGCACATTAGGCGTGAACTGAAAAGCTGTACCATGCTGTACAGGTGCATCAACCTTGGACCTTATCATGTGCGGTAAGGATTCATCGACCCAACTGAGAATCGTGAACCCATGACCTCAAAGGTTGAGCACAATCATGTTGCTAGCCTGAAAACGAAACAGGTAATCAGACCATTTTGTTTATACCTGCTCACAATTCAACACATTACATCTGTACAAGCTCACCGTGGACATCATACTGCACGCATCTCAGCACTATTTTCCAGGAATAGGACTCGAATGAAAAAAATTCTATTCGAACTACTTGTTGCTCTGTGCAAAATGAAAAAAACGTCATTTGATCGAATCAAATCGTTCACGATTCTCATGCAACCAAATCAAGTTTTACATAGTATGAAAACGTTTGTGGCATGAGTATAGGCGTTGACTTGCTTCATGAGATTTGGCCAATGGAACAAAAGCAAAAACGCATTAACGCACATGTATGCATACGTCCATTGACTTAATTCAGCGAAAAGATAAATGAAAGCGGAGATCCAACGGGTTTCGAAATAATCGAGAGATCAAAAGGGCCATTTAGTAAGACTAAATCCGAAGAAAATCTGTCAATGTTCGAGTGACATTTGAATAGTGTTGTTCCTAAGTTTACAGAGTGCAGAAACTGTATCCGCTATCGGAATAGAACAAGGATGTCATGATAACAGAGCCGCAAACAATGATGGTTGGCAACTGAAATCCCCTATTGAAATGAACTCATATCATTAATTGGTGCCATGATTTAAGATTACAGTGATGCAAGCTCTGTTCCTGGTACTGATGCTCAGGTACGGTAAATTTATTTCAAAACCTCTGTTAGTTGATGTTTTCTTTTGTGATCTATTTCTACCCTATGTAGCTGAGGATTGAGTGATTTGTCGTGATCTTGAGTCTCAAAACGATATAAAACCCAAATGCATAGTATTTCTGAATTTCCGTGTATTTAAAATTTTTGGCCTCCAATCAACCGTTCGCTGATTCAACAGTACAAGTTGGTTCATTGTGGAGAAGATCGGTTTCAGGCCGAATATATTTCAATTCCAAGCGAAAAAATCTGGTGGACGTATGACACAAATCCCCACCATGTCAGCAACAACACGCTAAGCACCACCACATGAATTACTGAAACACTTCCGGTTGCTTGTGATGTAGAATCTGACGCGTCTCGGTGGGCTACAATGTTATTTCACTGCCACTAACTTTATAGCCACGTGGTGCACACCAAATGTTCGCTCTCTCCACGTAGATAGTCCACATCGCTTGCCCAAACCTATCTAGATACCCAATGCGCTTACATGACGTGGCTGATTCATTACGTATAACTGATGTGAATAAGATAAGCACGCACTTGTGAGCTGATAATTTACAATGCCATTCCTTTTAATTTGTGATACTCGGCAGCTGATCGATGCCCTCTCTCACTGAATACCAGTTTTCCGTGTAATCAATCCGGAGAAATCCCATTGCACAAACAAAATTTATTCTATTAAACTTAGAGTGTTCTGGTTATTTCCCCATAACGTGTGCTCATTGTCTTTTTCCACTCACTTGTGTGAACAGTAGAAGGGTAAACACTGTAGTTACGAGGATCTGATGTTCACTTGTTTCAACTGTAACTGTAACCCCTAGGACCTTTGGTGGCGGAACCAGTAAGGATTCAATTGATCGGACGTAGAACTGAGGAGGACAGCAGCAATGCTCAGTTTAATCAAATTTATGTAGTGATGCCATGCTTGAAAGCTTGAAATTGAGTACTCAACTTTTGTCAGTGACCTTATTGTAAACTGCCTCAAAGCCGGATTTTATGTGGTCGCTGATTTATTCACTGATACTTTCTGAAGTAAACACATGCGGGGATAACATATATAACTTAACATGCTCAATATTTTGAGAGCTGGAGTTGAAAAACTCCATAGCTACATGTTTACTCTGAGTGACGATTGGTTTCTCAATCCCCAAATAAAGCAAGCAGGTGGTGAGTTAAACTATTGTCATACTCGTTCTCGGCGGAACACTATCACTTATCATTCACGTTTGTTCTCGGGGTTTGAGCGTACCACAGACATGATTATCATGAACGGGAACCTGAAGAGCAGTATTCAGGGTGGTCAAGTTAAATACAAACCGAATCAATGAGCAGCTCAATTCTAGCTCCCCCGGTCAATGCTGGGCATCATATGAGTCCAACACAGTTCAAATTTTTAAATCGAGGCAAGCCACTGATTGATGCTGTTGTGAAAAATTGGGAAAACAATTTGTCATCAATTAGTTACCCTCAGTGAAGGACTGCTATCATCAAGTGATTTTCAGTCTGTTGAACTAACTCAAAGCATTAAACAGGTTTATCGGTTTGTGACTGCAAGTAGTTTGTAAACCCTTTTATATTGAACTTCAAACCGCCATTGGCAGTACATACACCCAACAGTGAGAAACTATTTAAAACCGGACAGTCAATCAGCTGAGAGCGCGCGTTTTCTCTTTTTCATATAATTCGTTTTATTGGTACTGGGAATATGCATGTTTCAAGGAGCGTTAATTAAAGCCTCACTAGATTTCCTAGCATGGCGAGGTATGAATAAGGTCGTCGGTATTTGATGATCAAGTATAATAGTCCTAAACAGCGAACTCTTGTCAACGTTACTCATCTCAGAATAACAAATTCACATGATACATGAGGTGTATCAATGTGGTGCTTAGGAGGGGACCTACAACATCAGTGCTGCAGACTCTCTTGGACTAAGCAGCCAGAAGGGGGGAGTGTTTAAAGGATAATAAGGAGCAAATGAGTCTAGTTAACATACTTTTGTGAAGGTAGAGAAGTAGGATAGAACAAAAACAGTGATCGGTCCCTTGCATCCCAGTCACCAAAACACCCTATCTAAAATCAGTCGCACGCAAGAGAACGGATTTCGTAGGCCCATGTTTCTGCTTCTGATCTCCGTCCCTATGTTGTGACCCTCAAGGTGGAAGACACGAAAGGATAGGCGAAAAGAAAAGCAATAGAACTTGGTGTGTAAATTCGGTAGAGTGGTCACGAATTACACAGAACATGTCAACAAAGTAGAACACAAGACTGGGCGTGGTCTTCCTCATCCAGTGTGTTGTTTTTTGTTTCATTTTGAGTTCTCGCCGAACTCCAACAACAATCGATTAGTTCACAACCAGTGCTCACGGACATTCTTTTAAAGGATGGCTGTGTTTTATACTGGATCAAGGGTTTAAGTCACGTGAAACGTGATCGACAAAAACAAAACAACATTTTGACCATTATTTTTCCCCATAAGAGAGGCGTTTTTCAATAATGTTTGGCCACACCCACGTGCAAGTTTAGTGAAGTTAAATGGTCTGCGTGTTCAGCAATGTCAAGAAAATTGCACCGGATATGCTCTGTTTTGAAACATGAATGGTTTGATGATTTCAGCCCCGGCCAACAAACTTGACTGAAATTGTTTTTCTTACCACTCTCGGTCTGCTTCTTATGTGTCTCCATCAGGTGCCACTAAAACCGATGTAAACGTTTGTGAAACATAATGATTCATTTCTTATCAAACATGAAAAACACTCACGTACGGGAGAGAAAAAATATTGGGACGATGACAGTAGCATGTATGTAATGCCAAAGGAAGTAGCGTGAAATACCATAATGAGCTAGTGGAAAATAAACCGGAAACGTTTCTGACACAAGCATAGCCACTGCAGTATTCCAGTGAATGCCGGTGTGAATACGTTGTACTTCTGCATACCATATTACGTTTTGTAAGAAACAACTCTTCGGTCGATTCTCTCATTTTTAGAGTGCGCCGACACCCAAGAGAGTAATCACGAATAGGTCATCAGGAAGAGCTTCAGTACCCGCACCAAACGGACGTTTGCAGAGCACCGGCGGTGCTGGATCTGAACGCAGTGTAAATCGACAGAAACTCAGTAAGTTCATTTTTATTTATATTCATGCATGGAACATGAAGTCAACCAAGATACTGTGACAGCAGTATTTACCGAATTCAAGGGAGTAAAATAGGGTTGTCGAGTGTCTTGTCTTGAAGTTACTTTAATGTGTAGCAATCTCATTTGTTTGGTTTTATCAAGTTCTACGGAACGGATTGCATTGTATTGTATTGTGTGTAACTTTTGCAAGCACTTGAGCTCACGTTTCAGTTAAAAAATCATACACGCCAACCGACATAATGTACATAGCTAACTATAAAAATTTTCACAAACATGAGGATATTTCATAACCCAAGGTTAAGACAAAGTTCACTTATTGACCACTCTTTGTTTATGAGTAGACAAGCAAGATACGGTATAGGTGAATTACGGTAAGCATCAATTCGAGATGAAATTTGGCGGAATTTGGAGCGTGTTGAATGATGGGAATGACAAAGTGTCAGTTCTGCATGCAATGGGTGGTCAGGAACTGTGAGAATCCTCTCGGCAAATTTCACACAGGAAGTTGCGTGATACTGTAAACGCTTTAAAGCTAATTCATTCACAGGAATAGAAGAGATACGACTATTAATGGTTAGGCAGCGGCGTAAGACCCTAAAATCCTGTTTGAGTAAGCCAGGATAAATAACTGGGGAACAGTAGAGTCAGATGGGGAAAACACATTGATAAACAAAGGTAGAAATAACTGACTGGGATGCGCAAAACTGTCTGAGCTTTCGTGTTTGAAATGATAGGCTCCGCAGTTCACCAATGCAGTTGTAGATGTGGGTTGACCAATGAAGATTGCTATCTATGGTTACACCAAGATATTTGACAGAGTTCACCCTGGATAAAGGATTGTTATTATTCACTGTCGGATATGGGGAATGAGCAAATCTATATAAACACTCAACACGCTTACTGGGGTTTAGGGTTAGCTCCGATGAGGAGGAGAATGACTGAATTTGATCAAGATTATCAGTGATAGAGTTTAGATCAGATTAAGATGAAATGGGTTGGCACAACTCAAAGTCATCTGGATATTCCTGCGAGAGAAACACGGAATATCAAAAATATAAGTGGAAAATAAATAGGAGGATTGCACATCTTGGAGGACCCCGGAGTTGTTGAATAAGAGTTTCGAGGTGGTCTTCCCCAATCTAATGGTTTGTATTCTATTAGTTTTGGAGTATTGGAAACAAAACCCAATAACTAATCGTTAACTCTAATTGACCCATTGGCAGAAATAAACAAAATCTGAGGTTACACATATTGTGACGTCATCTGTGTCAAATGGTCAATCGGGAAAATGACAAATGATTAATTAGCTTCTATTCAGTACCGTTGTGATGTTAAGAAAACGTGATTATTCGTTATTGGATTCATTCAAAAACAATTATTTTCTTGTCAAAAGCAACATCGAATCCATTTGTGGACGGATTATTTTCGTTTGCTCACCGGGGCACATTGCATTCGGGAGGGGCCAGCGTTTTCAATATAGGTGCGTCATGTCACGGATTAACGTGATCCTGATCCCTTTTCTATCTCGAATGAGGTCAACCAAATCCAGCTTTAGTGTTCCTCGGAAGAAAAGTGGCATGCATCAACAGGACAGTGTAAGGNNNGGGGGGGGGGGGGGGGGGGGGGGGCGGCAAAAATCAGACAGACCATGCACGTGCACGACGCTTTTGTCGACAAGAATATTAGCGAATATTTAAATAGGAACGAAATGAAGCGAAGGAAACTGGAAGAGTAAATAGAGTCAGTTTTGGCGGAAATGATAATAATGCTTAACACGCAGATATGACGGTGAAAACGCGTAAGAGCACAATGGAGATAAGTTTCCAAAACGTGTTGGTGTTGCTGTGTTCTCCGCACTCAAAGTGTTGTTCGCAGACGTTTGTAGCCAGGCTAGGCGAATTAAAAGTATAAACACAGTTGTAGACAGGTCACTGTCTCTCATCGTGACCACTGTAAAAGGATTAGCGGCAAAATATGATTAAAACGTTTTTCTGTGTTTGTGGGTATAAACTCGCTCAAGTCCCTGCAGCCCTGGGAACGAATTCTAAAACGTAAAAAGGTTAATTTAATCTCCCATTTTCTGAGAATGCAAACATTTCTGTAGGTATGTAGGGGCGGACAAGTGCACTATCGTTTCCAGTTGCACTCGGAGGATAAGGAGAACGATTTCCTTTTGAGATTGTTCCCGAACTCTCGAAATTGGCGTCCTAGTTTTGTTGTATTTTAATGTATGGTACTGAACTCTTAGCTGATATGAATGTATGCTTAAGGGGTGAGAATGCCTGACACTATACAACGATAACCCCAATGTAATCGCAGTATCCAGCGTTTAATCAAACAGCGTGAATTTGGAAGCACAAAACTTCTGAGTTTGAAATATGGCCGACGACCGATGGACATGATTTTATCTTCAATAATTATTCGAATGGAAACCCATGATTGCAAATTTCCGTGCAGCGTTCGATCATTTACAACACCTTCATTTAAGTAGTATATTCATTTACTATTATTCGATAGATAAAATGAGGGAGAAAGACTATTATATAATGGTAATATTGTGGAATGATTGAAACTCGGGGTGCTTATGCTTGTAAATCCACCGATCTGTATTGGTTATCGTCTGATCCCCGATCTATTTTCGATACTTTTCTGCTTTTCAATCAGAATTTATTATCCATTACGCTTTCATTGGTTTGATTAGAAAAGGCTCGTTTCATATCAGAGCACAACACCACTAACTGAAGCATTGGACGATACCGATATTTCACTAGCCTGCGGTAGCAGCACGCGAATGAGTGTCTTCGATACCTGCATTCGGTGATTATCTAAGTGTCATCAGCTGTTTTGAATAGTATAAACCTTTTGGTGCGAACAATCGTAATGATTTCATAATCTGATTAAACGAAAGTCGTTTGAAAAGGTGATTAGCAATAATTCTGGCCTGCTTTTGAGCTGATTTGAATTGCTGAAACATCGTGTGCATGGTGTTACATAGGTGCACAACGCATTCCGAAACGACTGTCACAGGGTACTTCATAATTTACACATAAAACATTTTCTTGGGTTTTAGTTTTGCTTCGAAGATTTCATCAACCCCTTAGTTTGCACTTAATCATGCTCAGACATCTGCGAGTAAATGAATTCCGGTAGACAGCTTCTGCTTTTGCCCAAGTATATGCTCTGACAAAAACAGCTACTCCTATGTTATCTGTCACCATGGGCGTTTCAAAGGAGCTTTTGCAATCATTATCCTGCTATTATCAACCATTATGGGAACCTTTATTGATCCGTAAATGCTGGCTGCACCATGCTTACAGACGGTACATATAATATTGATTAAACGCATAATGAAGTATACAAAATGTCGGCAATCAGTGTTGGTGCACGTTATTTGGTTCACTCACATAGCTACCGTCACCTTCTTTTCCCCTGTCATTCGCATTGTGTAAGGTTTTGCCACTGTTGGTCTGTCACACCTTGCGGCTGTCTTATCCTTTTTGATTTTCTCTTGAAACTATTATGTGATTTTGGCACACAGAAGCCAGTGAATAATTCGCTAATAAACTTGTCTCTTTCGCTACACATCTCTAACATCATGGTCTGTGTATATGCCACACGTATCCGTCAACGTGAACCCAATTCTGGATTATTCATCGCCCCACGAACGGTTATTGCAATTCAAAAGAAGTATTGTGTTTTAGTTAACATAGTTGAAGAAATTCACTGACCAAAAACCCTCGGCCCCTTTTGTTCCTTGGTGCATATTTTGCATGAAATAACCTCCTGCTTCAACTTACAATCTGCCTTTTGTATAAGTTTGGCTGACAAGCAGATTTTCTGTAACTTAAATTAAATTGAATATTATTCCAGACATATCGCAGCCGTTCAGTTACACGTTTATCCTTTCGTGAAGTTGATTCACATGCGACTACGAGGTAAACGTCTCTCACTGATGCCAGATTATCATGCATATCCTCATTACAACACATTGTGTTCGTTGCTCCTGGTGCACGGGAGCCCTGTGTGGTGCCGTACTACGTTATGCACCGGAACAACGTTTAAATGAGTTAGGCAACGATTATCGATCGCATCCGTAAAACGGAAGGATCAAAATGAGTTCGGGTCATCGATACGTGAGTATCCAGTTTTCCGTTTGGTAAACACTCAATGAAATCGATAAGCAGTTGTTCCACTTGAAACGATCAGCTGCAACAAGTGTGGTTCAATCGAAGCAGTGTGTCCAAAATCGCGTTTTTGAAGTTGTTGCTGCTTCGTGTCACGTGATGCCCAGCCAGGATCAGTTTATACCAGAACAGAAGACAGTCGGTATATTATTTACGTGGAAATCCAACGTTTGCGTTGGTCGGAGGGTTTCTTTAATTATTCGAATTAAGTGTCTGACATGTGTTACACCAGAACTGCAGTCAAATGTTTGTTACGACAACACCCTTTAATAAAACTAAGTACCTTTTTCATTTTAGTGCTGTATCTGTGACTGTGTTCACACCCAGCAAAATATATTGATTTTTCAGAGCAGTTTAATGTAGTTAGATTTTTTGCAGTGGATCGATGCAAGTCAATTTATGCTCACAAGAAATGCGTGCTGACTTCGTTGTCTTCGTATTATTTTCTCCGATGGTGGCATTTTTGTAGAAGCTAGATTTCTTATCACGTTCTCATTGTTCTACCTGGTGGTTTAAAGGAAATACCAAAAATGGCTGACTCTCAAGTTCCTTTGGTTTTAACTACACTGTCTATCACTAGTGATAGCCCTTCCGGCAGTTCGCCTTGCGTCTTCTTCTTTTTAAGCATTTATTTCACAGATTCCTAGTTACAGATAGATGCTGACTTACTTGCACTCCAGTTATATTTACCTTCAATTTATTTTCATAACGAAACATGCACGTGAAGTTTAGTGCACATGCCGTTCTGGAAATTGGGTAACTTAGTGGTGGACAAACACGGTTCGCCAGATAAATTCAGTAGTATATAAATTTTTCCTCTAAGCTTAAGTATAATTGGGATAAACTAATTTAATCACCCGGAAACGAACAACTAATGTTTTTTCATTGTTTCTGGCAGGCGAATGGCGTCAGGATGCCAGAAACGGTATTAGGATCAGTTGTTTTTTTAGTGCAGTTGGTATTGTTGTCCACTAAGTGTACCACACTTCTCGATTATGCTTCTTCTTTGTGACAACACCGGCTGCAGATTGAAAATTTCGATCAGCGTTTTAGGAAGGTCATTTAAATGACTGCACCCTTTCTGTGCGTTTAATCATACCCATTATGGGTCTACTTGAAGTGAAATTGTAGCATCTGATCTGTAATCAAAAATCCTGGTTGCCGGATGTGACACCGGGGTCTTTTTAGCTCACATTTTATTTCTGTTTTTGCTATAAACATTTGCGTGATGCGCACCAGACGGGTTAGACCCCATAGTCACGACGATCTCCTATTTAGTTATGAAAACTGGCAACCCAAGGCCCGGGACTTGTAGTGATGAGCCACATAAGGTTCACCTGATTCTTCCGTCCAACCAATGCTTATTTTGGAGAATTGTGCTCCGCGAAACCGCTGTTTGGAAATGTGACATTCTCAACCACTTTTGTACTCACACTAAACTAGCAATATTAGCATAACCGATGGATCAGGACCGGTTCCAATGCATGTGAAAATGGAAAATTCGCATACGTTGATTTCTGTTTCATACCAGAGCGCAATGAAGCTGAAGCCTGTATTATATGTGGAGGCACAAAGTTATTAAACAAAATGTTCAATTTATCACATGATCCATGCACAAAAAAGATCGATTATTAGGAAAATCCGGTATTTATACGAGCAAGCATTGATAACTACAGTGGTAGAACGGCAAACAGTCAAAGAAGCGGGGAGAGGGTGGGAAATCAGTTCCATTACAGTCTGACTGATTGTGTATGCGCAAAAGATTGGGTTACGTAACTTCATTAGCATCGCCTCGCTAAACGCAAAAATCCTGGGGTTCATGTTACATAATATTGGCTTGAACGTGATTAGAGGGTCAACGATGTGTCCAGTTCCCATGAGGTGTTTTGCGATTGATGACCCTGAATTTCTGTTAACAATTTGACCTGTAAGATTTTATTGCGTCATCGATTGTACCCACCACTTTGGAATGTGTTCAGACATCAGCTGTGCCAAGGGCCGATTCGTTCTGCCGATGTAAGTACCGCATGTGCAGGTGTACTGGTAGACTATATGTGAAGCAGATTTGTTCGGCTGGTGCTGTTTTCGATCGTCTAAAGGTAGTCCTAGGGTATATGGTGTCAGTCAAAACTGTGCGGTCGAAAACGTTCGACACAATGCCGCCTTGAGCTTCAGACGCACGTCGTTTATTATATGATCACCTTTAAAGGCACGTCTGAGAAAGACGCTCCTCTTCGGTACTTCGCAGACGGGATCAACCAGTGTCTTTCGTCTGCTATGTACATCAATAAATGTCACTGGGTAACCGTTATCCAGTATCGTTCTTCGCAAAAGGTCTCTTCTTCCGGGACAGTGTTAGGAGAACAAATCTTCCTGGCTCGATGGAACAGAGTCTTCATCAGACCTCTTTTGTCAGCAAACCTGGCAAATTGTAAGTATTGCCCGCTCTATGTAGTCCTCTGGTAGGCAGATCTTTGCAAGGTTCCATCTGATCGCCTCCTGATTTTTATATCTGAAACATTCAAACAGTCATTCTTGTCCTCCCTAAGGGAAACAGAGAGATTGGGATGAATAGTATTAAATAGTGTCAAAATTGCATTAAAATGATCAGAGTCAGTAAAAATCAAAGTATCATCATCATAACGTTTTTACGAACGGCCATTGAAATATTATGATTCATGCGTTATTCAACCATTCCCAGAAATACATGGGCCAATGTAGGCCCAAGGGGACTACCCATTGCTTCACAATCAATTTATTTGTGCTCTGTTCCTTCAAATTCAAAGCGTATGTTCTCATTGCAAACAATGATAAGATCTTTTAAATAATCAAAGGGAATAGGAAGGTGAATATTCATTGAGGAGACAAAATCACATAAAAAGCCTACTGTTTCATGGAGAGGGATATTTGTAAAAAGTGAATCAACATCAATGGAAAACATCTTATGAGAAGAAATTAAAATTAATAAAATAATTAAAAACGTTTTGAATTTGAAGGAACAGCTCAACTGGACACATCGTTGACCCGCAAATCCCGTTCAAGCCTTCATTACGTAACATGAACCCCAGGATTTTTGCGTTTAGCGAGGCGATGCTAATTAAGTCACGTAACCCAATCTTGTGCGCACAAACGTTTCATATACAATCGCTCAGATTGTCATGAAACTGATTTCTCACCCGACCCTCTCCCCCGCTTCCCTGACTAATGTGAAAATACCGCTGATGCACTTGAAAAATCAAGGATTCCAAGTATCACCTGTTCCGGTTGACTTGTATGAGCGCTGATTATCGAAAATACATATGAGAAATTGTCTCATTCTTCATATTATAGGTAAATGACCGAATGATTCTTTCTGGCAATTTAATTATAGTGAGCCATTATTGAAGCGCATGTTAGGATGATAAAAGCATCTGCCATTGATGGACATTTTTCAACTAGCTCTTCGCCCTGGATGATAGTGTTCAGATGAGCAGTGTGCGTTGCCCGTAATAAGCTCGCAAGGATTGGGTGTGCTATATCCTGTAGATGTAAAATAAAAACGGTCTGATCAGTTGTCCGGTTGTCCTGTGGGTAGCATACTTGCGTTCTGCCTGTGAGGTCCCATGTCCTATCTACAGTCTGGTCCTTAGATTCACACTGCTGAAGAGACCTAGCCAGGTCTAAACAGCTATACGTGCTTCCTAGCTTGTCATTTCACGCTTCATTTGCTCATTACACGACGATTTCCCTCTTTGGAATAACTGTTGAGTTAATACACTAAGTATATTGAATAAATACGCCAAAAGGGACAAATATCACAGCAGCATGCGTGCATGTGATTCACTTGCGTTTAACAGGCAGTTTATTATTTCCGTCACAGTTTGCTATCAAGATTTAGGTAGTTTATTTAGGCCACAAAATCCACACGACGTCTTGCGAGACACAATTTCTACTTGAAGTAAAGTTTATTAATGAAACCACCGCCAAAAAAATTAAACCCATCGGTACGAAAACAACACAAATCTTTGGGCTAGCAAGTTTATAAACCTAGTGTACCACTTCATCCAATAATTTCCACGCGAAATTCTCCACAACGCAACAGAGTGGCTGGTTGAAATTATGAAGCCGGTAGGAAAATCCCTTACACAGTGCTCCTTGAGGATAGCTTCAAACTTACGAAGGTTCTCGATGAACGAAACATAAATAACTCTCATATGGTATCATTCGATTTCATCTTTTTCTTCGCCAATGTGCTTGTTGTGAAGACTATGCAAATCATCTGTGACTTCGTGTTGGAGAAACATATCGAGTTGGGTATTCCGCTCTCGGTCTTGGAAAACCTACTAGTTTTGTGTACAACAGTGTACACTTCAATTTTCGAGGTCGGCAATTTAGACTGATCGATAGGGTGGCTACGGAAAACCCCTAAGGTCCTATTCGGGCTGATATTTTCATGGCTAGTCTGGAGGAAAATGCCAATTGTACATTGAACGTCACTGTTCTGTACAAAATGTACATCGAGGACACGTTGATAATCACTTAAAGCGCCTGGAAGACTGAGGAGCCGTTATCTGAATTGAAATTACTTCATGAGGACATATTTCAATAGGGAAACAGAGCAAAACAACATACCCGCATTTCTAGGTACTGTTATTAGTCGAAGACCCAACGGCACTATTTTGAGGTATGTGCATCGGAAGTCCACGTGGACCGGTCAGTGTATGCATTTTAGGAGTTTCGCTTTAATCCAGTACAAACGAGGCCTCGCGGGTACACTGCTTTTCCAATCTAGGAGGCTGCGCACTTCGGACAATGCGGAAAGTGGGCTAATGCGGTTGATGGAAGCTCTGAAACTCAATGACAACCCAGCGAATTTCATACAATTGTGCAGTGAAAAAGCCGAGCCCAAATCTTCGGAGGTGATAGCACGAAAATGCGGCGTTACCATTCAACCCTCTGTCAAAGGTGATGATGTAGACGAACTTATAAGCAGCCGGCTGGCGCATATTTTGCTGGAAATCAAGTCGTTCGCTTCTGAACAACTCAAACTTCGAAGCCTTTGATGAAATCACTGCTCCCTCTGTCCACCAAATCGCGTGTACTCAGTGATATTCAATGTGGGTGTGGAGCTACCTATGTGGCAAGAACAGAACTGCAGTTGCGTACCCGCATTACCGAACATATTCTGGTAGAGGTCAAACGCGAGTGGATAAGATTGAGCGCTACACACACAAATAGGCCATCAAGTCAGTCTACAGAGCACTCGCGTCATCGATTTCTCACCATCTGCTGCAGACTGGCCCCAACCCGATGGCGGGCCCTCATTTTGGGGTAGTCATGCAACCCCTTTTGGACTGCTTCTAAGATTTGCAAAGGCCATGGTAATCAGTCGACGAAAGTCCCGACTGTGCCAGCATAAGGGGTCTGAAATGCCCTGGTGACCATGTAAGCGGGGAAGAGTGAACTGGTGCCATGTTAGATTGTCATCTCCTGTAGTATATAACTTATTTCGTTTCTGTAGTAAGCACCAGCTGAGATACAGCAAAATGATTCCGGAATTAAATCGTGTTCGCCCATAGTGTTGTGTTCCTTGTTCAAGTTTATTATGGGAAATAATTTTTTCACCTATCAAAAGCTAAGCAAAGAACCTTAGCAGTGGTTAACCAAGAGATAGGTTGCAAGCAGCACGCGTTTTCTAGAGATCATCAGCTGTAATATTACAAACTTATGCATCGTTTTACCCTAAGTATATGGGCTGATAAATCTAGTTTTGATGATTTCATTCAGAATGCACCCAGTTGATTCGCCAATCACGTTATTTGCTCTCTCTGTTCCATTTGAATGAAATCAAATATCAGTTATCATATACCCTATTTTTACCAGGCTCCTGGTTCCCCGGCCTCTTAATGACGAATAACCGTTAAACCCTTAGAACCCAAGGATTTCAGGACGTATATAAAGTGTGCTAGATCTTAGAACAAGATTTCTTAATAGTCTTTTCAAAAAGCGATAACACTCCAACAAATTCACACAGTTGTGAATGAATCTATTGGAGAAACGTGCTTGTTGATCAACTTAAAGTGCCACGGGTTTCTGTTTAGGTATATGCAGTGGCAGAACAAATAATGAAACACATAATAGCTCAACCGACGAAAGTGTGTATTTGCTATCGGATTTCCTATTGACGGTTAATGAAGAAAAAAATTTCGGATAAAGCTATGCACTATAAATAACTACAGATATATTTTTATGCTAAATATCAAGGTCCTTTTCTATCTAACTGAAAACAATCATCCTTTCAGGTTCTTCCTCTGGTTTGCAACGTCCGAGGAGATCTGCTCCTGGCTCTTTAGGGACCAACGAAGGAGGGCGACATCACAGTGTGGTTACCAAATCTACTTTACCCTTATCCTCGCGACGGTTGTCTACAGATCCAATTCAGTTGAAGCACTCTGATCCGGACTCGTCATCAATACAAAGCCGGTCATCAAACTCTCCAAGTCTATCTAATCCGTCACATAAAGTGACCAATGCATCGCGTGGGCGGTTGGGTTCAACCCCGAGTATAACTTCCGGTACGATTCGTCAACCCACAGTCACGGGATCCAGGGGTTCTACCGCGGCAAGTCGAAGTTCAGCGTCAAAGGTGAGAATAAAGAAATAATGGAATTATCATTTAGTTCCCTTTTATTTATAAGATAACCTCTAACTCATTTTGTTTGTGGTATGCATGTAAGAATATAAGTTTTATCAGTGCCACATGGTCAACCCCTATTGAAGTGCGTTAAATAGTTGATCATTCATTTGCTCTGCTGAGCGTCCGTCCTGGCTTGCTGAGATACTTCATGAACTACTTACGAGTAGCCAAATATTTTATTTAATGTTTAATTCTTTTTATCATGTATGCAAGACGGGAAAGCAGCAAAACAACATAGAAACTGTAGTAAGTCAAGTGGTGGTGGTGATATTCGGGCTCATATTCTAGGATAAACTTTATCGCTTGAACATCAGCACCTATTTCCAGTATATCTGGACGATTGTTGGATGTCCCGTTCCACAGAAATCCGGGTTAGTGTACGCCGTATTTTTAGTCATTTGTTCGACTGTAGATCATTTGATGAATTAATACTTTGACTGTATAGTAAATTCTATTAAATNCCGCATGAAGCCTCATTGAACCGATTAAATTTCTCGGAATGTATAAATTCATCAAGGGAACTCGTTGTTACGGAGGAGCAACCTACGCTCAGTTTCATACTGAGGAGCATTTTTCGAGTTGCTCTTCTACGATAAAAAGCAAAAACTCCTTATATTTTGGTTTCCGAATTTCATCCTCATACACCATTTTCTTCGGTTCTGAGTCGGGTCGTTGGGTCAACAACCCGATCGTTTGTATTCACTTGCATCTCAATGTACTTTGATCTGTGATTCTCGGCAGCGTGCAACCCCATCCACCAATTCGGTGCAAACCAAAAATCGGATAACAAAGCGTCCATCCGCTGACACGACGTCTGGAATCAATGCTAGAGGCGCTTCCGGAACGGTCACAGTTTCCAAAGTGAAAGCCGCTGAGTTACCTCCAACCAAGACAACAAACTCGACAACGCCGAAAAAGGACTCACGTGTTGGAGTCTCACTGCAAGTACAAACAGAGAAGGCGCTAAGATCAACTGGTTCAGCCATACCCAAGTCGTCGGCTAATCAGCAGGGGAAATTGGTGCGAATTTCTAATGATCATCCGGCAACTCACTCTGTTTGGGATTTATTCAGTCGAGAGGAAGAGGATTACGTAATGCGATTGAGAAAAGTACGTTTCGTTAAATTAAGTGATACTTTGACCCCACACAGTTTATTCAGACTGAGTTTCTAAACACGTAAAATTATTTTCTGTATCAGATGACAAAGTCATTAAAAAATACCACTTGCAATGTTTTTACCGATAAATTGAAAACAGTTATTGATTCGTGAAAAGGTTATCAGTCCAAATCAATATCTGAAGTTCTCGGAGGAATAGAGCTGATAGCTTTAAGTGAGCACTCATATACGCGCACTGTTGTGTGGTTCACATAATGTTGAGATTACCACGGTTGACTATTCAACATACCAGTGGATGCACTGTTTTCCCTGAACAAGATTGTGCATGCACACAGCAAAACGTTTGTTGAAAACCAATGAAACCTGATACTATGAATAAGCCGTGTTGATTGTTAGTCATGTAATTTCATTTTTCTATGATGCCAGACAGAAGGACTTAACTTTTTGTAAAATAACTTTCTTTTTGAACTGCAAAATCACTAATAATCTGCCAATACACCTTTTATTTTTTATTCTTTCAGATTTTCCAGAATGATTTGGGAGTTCGATTGCCAACCGGTGTGCAGCAACTGGCGATGAAACTGAGCAATGGACAGCTTTTGACCGATTGGTTGAACCACGTCATGAAGCCCAGTTCGAGGTTAAAGGTTCGTGGATTCACAATCACGTGAAAGATCACCCATTGTGATGTGTTGTACATTGTCATTCTGCCAAAGATGATTGTGAATGGTGAAGATGCTTCTCAATTATATCGTAAAGGTTTTGTTGATCAAAACTGTAATCACTTTGTTTTCAATTTGACGTTTGTCGGAGAAATAATCTGCCACATAATTATGTGTCTGTACACCCAGTTCTTCCCAGAAATAGGTTTATGGCTGTTGCAATGAATAAAGCACAATCGCGATTGCCTTTCTGTCCTCTCTGTGGTCCTCGCACAGCTTTTTCCTCTCGGATTCAGTTGTGCCATATTGCACGATTCGAGCAATTCGTCATCCTTGTATTCTGTCAAATTAACCCATGAATACGCTCACGCTCCCACTGAGAAACCAGTTTATCTGAACAGCTATTTTCAGCAATTCACGTTCATACTTTAAGTATTCACGTGAGAGGATAAAACATAAGTTACCTGGAGGTCATTACTGCGGTATGTGAAGAAAATCACTGCGCTTGCATGTCTGTGTTTTATATAGCGCAAGGGTTCGATTAACTTTTCACAGAGGAATAGGAAAAGCTCTCCAAATTTCTAACTAAAGAAATCCTCACTGGTACTTCTAAGTGTTAACACATCAGTATTTTACCACTTGTATATTCATGAGGTGAAAAGCTACCTGTAGTATGGGCGCCATTCGTATAGACTGTGTTTTTTACTGTTTCTTTCCAACTATTCAGCCAACCTCTCGAATGGATGTGTTCACGAATGATCCCGAAGTCCGCGCCGAAACAATCAAACACTTGCGTCGTTGCCGTGAACTTATGTCCGTGCATGGCGTACCAAAAGTATGTCATATCAAGTAACTAATGCTTTATTCATATTCTCTTAACCGCTTCGTCTTCAACAAACCCTTCCTTTTCCACTGAAATATGTATCATATTATTCACCTCAATTCATCCGTAAAAATAATGACCTTTATCTCAATCATGCGAACGGGGCTGGAAAATTGCAACGCCATTGTTATCAAAATGTCACGTTTACATCTAATATGTAATCATCGAGTGAGCTCCAATTACCCCTTGCTTTTTACACGCATGGAGAGCTTTGAGTATAATCTGTATCTATTTATTTCCGTCTCTTTGACTTATCGAATAGTTCTTAACTAAAAGGCAGGGCAGTTTTTGCCAAATTGATTATTGAAATATGGAATTCCATTACCACTGAATCATAATGTTGTTATTTCTCATACCTTAGTAAAACAGCCTTTACAGTATATCATGAGTACTGTGAAGTTTCTCTTACACTATTAATCACATTTATTGAAAAAGGTTCATTTACTCAACTGTACTCTCTATTAGTTCCCATTCTCTGGATTGTTCCATCTCTTTACAGCACTAATTCGTTGTTATTTCAAGCCACTGTACAATCACATTACTACCAATCACAAATCCATGGTTCCGCAGTTAGCTCTGTTGAAAGCCTGCAGTAAAAACAACCGTTGATTTAAAATGGAAACCCGCCCATACACGGTTTTATAACATTTAGTTCTTTCCCTGGTAATGCGGATATTGTTACCTTCAGTTTCCGTTTCAAAAGGATCCTTCTGTCAAAGTATGATTTGAAAGTATGCCCAATCATTCGTCAGAGAAAAACTGTGGATTTATTCATCTATAAGAACAAGTATAGATAAAACATGCTACGTATGGTTAGTAACGAGTAATGTCTTGCCGAACAATAAGAAGTGTGTTAATTCGGGGTTTCAATGCCGCACTTTGTAAAACACTGTGTAGCAGTACTCTAGATAGTCAAATTGTCCTGATAAACCCATATCATCAGCATGAAGTATTCTGTTATTTTCAGGAAAAACTCTTTCTCATTGAACCTCTTGTGGACGCTAACACCCCGTTGGGTGTGATCAGTTTGGCAAAAGCGGTGGACTATTTGCGATCCATCTGTCGAACGACTCACCGGCTTCACGAAGATGCACATGGGGCTAGCTCATCTTCGGGGAAAGTTTTGATGGAAACTTACCGAAGTGCTCCACGATCACTCAAATCCCCACACTCGCCGCGATCTCCCAACTGGGTTGACTCACCGCATCAACCTGCAACTTCTCAAGGTCCATCAATACCCACGCCTGCAGCTTGGCCGCAACATTTATGTTCCGATGTTTGACACAAGGCAAGATCTTCCTGTCAGCTATTGTCATAGAGCTTGGTGCACTAGAACCGTGTTCATCCCATGCTGTCTAGCAGTTCGCTCGCGTACAACACGTAGTTGTGCGTGTTTGTTCCTGCCCGCACGCTCCGACAACAATCAACTTGCATTTTTTATATCAATATGCCTACCTTCAGATTTCTTATATGATTTTCTGTATAAAGTGCAATCAATGGATATCTAAGAATTCATTGTGTATCTATGCTAAGAAAAATCGCCGCGTTTATTTGTACAAGTCGACTGGGGGCAATAAGGAAAGATGGTTAAAGTCTGTGTCCCATAAATGTTGATCTATGACCCAACTTATGTGGCAAGGCATTCTTATGGGGTTAGAAGTCGATCGAGTTTGGTTGGGCAAAACCTTTCACAAACAGTCTACTATGGATGTCTCTTCGCTATGCTAGATAAGAGCCTCACTGATTATCCTTGACCCGTAAGGTTAATTGGTTGTAGTCGATAATTGCACCACCACCACCACGTATGTGAGGGCAGATTGTTTACGTGAATGCTTATGCAAAAGGCCGCACAAATAGTGGTAATGCGTTCCCGATTGTGACTTTCAGTCTGCAGTTGTAAACAATGCAATTCGTAGAACAGGATCAAGTTCACTGCTGAAAAGAAGATCATCTTAACTTCTTCCATGTTTCTAATAAACGAATAAATTTAAATGTGGGCCGAATGCACGTTTTTTGTGGAAAACAAATATTTCCAACTGCGTTCCGTTGGTTGGTTAATTGTTCTTGCCATGGTATGTTTCGCACTTGAAAGATGACCTTGTGCAAACTGTGTTCTTCTGTAACTGTGAGTGTTTGATTAAATGTGTTTGGGTGTCATAGAACAACCTTAAAGCTCTTGTGAATATCTATCATCTAATACTATTAATATAATCTTGACGAGCTCAGTAAGAAGGCTGCGGAGAGAACAAAACGAAACGAAAAGCTAATCAGCAACCTTTACGATACATCGAGGGAAAATGAGATAATTGATAAACATGCTCCTGCCCGTTTTACACTTTTATGTATGATTCATCTGAGATGATCATCTTTTCAAGTTACAACGAAATTTCAAGGAAAACAAGATCTGTAACATGAAACTGGCATTATTGTGATCCATTGATTACAATTACTGACTATTCAGGATTTTCAAAGGTAGGGCAGACCTTGAACAAAGACAAACGAATCAAGCGAAGCAGGCCTCTCACACAGATGTTTAAGCGGTTGGCTGCCAAGATAGATCAAAGTACGAAGTTTGACAAGTACTTCTCAGATACGATTTTATAACCATGTGATTCGTTAGATTGTAATTTTGACGACTCATATTTTTTGAGATCGTGGGGCAGAGTTTCTAACCGAAAAATCTGATGAAGTAAGGCGTGATGGGTTTCACCCAAGAATTGCCACCACGGCGCATCGTTGGGCCGATTTGGGAGTTAACTTAGATTGCAGTTTGAAAAGCTAAAACATTTCTTTGTTCAAATCCCTCCGTTTTTATGGATTCTCTTAACTACGGGAATTTCCACATTGGCGGATACTGCATAGTTACAAATTTAATGGAATCTGATTAAAATTAATCATTCACACCACCAATTGATGCTAATATCCAAAGTTCATTGAACGAACGGATTCTCTGCAAGGACAATACAATTATAAAATGTATTGTCTCCGCTATTTTCAACTCCATCTGGAAAGACTGGGCCTTTTCAAGAGATCATTTTGTTGAGATGGAAAACTTACTATCCCGCAGTCTTGGACGCAGGGCTAATGGCTTTCATTGAAATAATTTCAGTATTTCATAAAGCATTGAGTACGATGAATCGCGAGGGAAAAACGACTGAACAATCACCTAATGTCACGGCTCTATGGTGCCAGTAATACCAACGGATGGGATGAATGGGTTATTCAGATGATGATTCCAATTGATGATGTGATTAGATTCCTGTTACACGCAGTCGTGCTCTGTATACTCCATTAGATCGACAGATTAACTTTGGAACCGGTATTCAGGCATGCAGAAGACACTGTATTCCAGTGTTTAAATGTAGCGTAAATACAGATAGGTGATTTTCTTTGTGATTAAATGATTTGTGAGTTGCGATCTAAAGTCAAAGTCAAAGTTTTATTATGGGAATAGTTTACAAGCTGGTGCTTCTCTTGTCCC
>UZAN01041526.1:22252-42068 GCA_900618425.1 Echinostoma caproni
TTTAGACGAATTTATTGTCCACCAGATCGGACAACAAGCTTCCTGAGCTAGAAATCTTGAAACATTCAGTTTAGACGTATGTTGTGTCTCCAAAACACGCGTTCAAGACCTCACTACCATTGTAATCCTGCGTTTTCCGAATCCAACCTGATTCTCGCGCTTCCCTCCTCATGCGTCAGTCGAATCTGTATCGGACGTTCGCGGTGTTGCTGGTGTCGCGATTGCACTGAGTGACAGGGCTGAGTGCTCACTTCTAGATTAGATTCAAGTCAGCAGCCAAATTAGCTCTTTATGTCTCAACGGTTTCATTAAGGGTTAAGAGCTACAGAGTGAAATATTGTTGCCTATTCATCGTGTCCATGTATGCACCGACCAATTGCAGTGATTCTGAAAACAAGGATACTTTCGACAAGGATCTATCTCAACTGCTCTAAAGTGTTCAGTCAGCGGACATCGTTGCAGTCGCTCAAGGAGGATACCTGGACGAATAATAGAGATGACTAGGTGGCCCGTTTACGAATCCATACAACCGGATAAAAATTGGAGATCACCTGCTTCAACTCTGCTCAGACCACTGATTCTTCTTATCGTGAACTAAAGCCTCGCACGAGACACGACACCGCCTCCTATGGAAACCCTCAAGCTCTTCAGAACGTTGAACTCATGTCAACCACACCGCGTTCAGCTGCTGGTGGCAGGTATCTATAGAAGACTGCCACTCTCACTGGTTCCATCCATGGGCATGGACTATGCTTTATCACGGGCCGAATTTTCCATGTGCCTGGTGAAAAACCGCAAAAAGGCAAGCGCAGAAGGATACCCACAGTACAACGTAATGGTCATTTAGAAATCGGTCTTTAAAGCACAGCTAGTTTTACTGCCTCTAAGTTCAGCCACCAGCTGAATGAGTCAATAATTACTGGATGCTAATCATGGAAGCATTCTAAATGTCTAGATGGTGAATGTTTGGATTAGCTCATTCGGTTTTTCACAGGTGCCAGGCACTGTTGATGATGTTCGATGTGGGTTTCACTCCTTGGGAGATCGTTGATTCCCCACTGTTTGTTTGCATTTTTGTGCGATGGAAATGGTTGTGATAAGCAACAAAGTCCCAGCCCGAAGAATCACGGTTCGAGTCCTGACAGGGACACAAAAAGTACGCACTGCTAACGAGTCCCAAACAGGACGAAACAGCTGTCCAGTGCTCTTTGTTGGTTATCACAACCACTTCCATCGCACTAAAAACATTCTAAATGTCAATCGAAAAACCAGTTCCTGGCACAAAAGAGAGATCTCTTCGGCCTCTGCTACTTTGATAGATGCCTGCAAAACCATTCCTCCAGATGTGCAATGCGTCATAGCGCACAAATCCCTAAAACGTCAACATATCAAGAATGTTCGCTGAAAGTGGTGGGTAGAAAAATGTAAAGAGATAAAGAGGACCGCGGATATTGATCTTATTAGGAATACAGGACCTGGAAAAGCAAGTGTAAGTGAGGCACTGAAAGAATCCGATGGCACACTAATTCATCATCAGTAACGCTGTCTTAAATAATGGGCTGAAAGTTTCGAAGCTCAGCTCACCTATCCCCAATTTGCTTGGGCCTGTTGGCTTCACATACACTAGGCAATTACTGCCAGTTGATATCAGTCCTGTATCTGCAAGGAACGTTTACCGGTAAATACGTTATCTCAAAAGGCTTGAGGCCTCCTGCTCGGGTGAGCTGTTCCTATCGACTATTAAGAATTGAGGTGCAACGTTGGTCTTGGAAACTCCTGAGTACGGTATGGGAGATGGAACAGGTTCCAACCGAATGATGTGAATAGTTCATCTTATGAAACCAAAGAGGAATTTGTTTGATCGACATGGTCCCAAAACTTCTCACTGGCATAATGTTCCATGATTCGTCTACCGGACATGAACGGTGCATGCGTGAAAACCAGGCTGGTTTTAGACGTGGTTCAGCTTGTATAGACCGCATTTTACTCTTCGTCAAATTCTAGAACACAGGAACTCCTTCGAAGATCAATCATTTCCGGATTCCTCGATCTGAAAGCGGATTTCGCCTCAGTCGACGCTCTATACTCTGGCGCTCTCTCTTTGAAGGGTGTGTCTGAACAGTTAATTTCAATTTTGCAATCGCTTTGTACAACTACTTGAGCTTATGGCACATTTCGTCAAAGATTTGGTTGTGGAAACAGCCCTGTCCCCGTGCGATGGTGGTATCATTTTTTCCTCAGGTTGCATAATATCGGATCTGGAGTACGCGGACGGTATTGGTTATTCTACAAACTATTCTAGAATGTTGAATGTTCGTGAGGCCACAATCGGTATGCGTTTTACACCTTTAAATTGCAAAATGTTGCTACAGGACTGGGTTGGTCCAACCTCACTCTAGCTGAAGCAGTTTTAGAACATGTGGAGAAATTATGTTATTCATGCGGTTGTATCTCACCAGTCGAACGAATTACGAATGAAGTTTCGGAATTCATGCAGAAGCCTTGATTGGCATTTGCCAGATAGAGACATTTGTAGCACCGTTGCGACATCCAGTAGTCTAGGAAGTGTCAAGTATGTGCTGTAGCGCAAATACGTGGCCCTTACTAAAACACGATAATCATAGACTGTCGGTGTTCTAACGCGGCTGTCGACGCAGCATTTCACAAATCTGGTGGTTAAACCGGACAAGAAATGCTGAAGTCAGGCTAAGAGATTTAGGGAATCGCGGTCGCCTACTGGAACAAAGGGTCGATCTCCATAGGTTACGTTGGTTGAGGTATGTGGTAAGCATGTCACCAAAGAGGTCGCCGCGGAGCGCGATTTTTGCCGAAGCAGGCAGTAGGTGGAAATGTCCAAGGGTCGTCAAAATAAGATGCGGCATGAGTGTATGAAAACCTTGACTAGAAGAGTCGGCTATACAGCTCGTGTTAAAATTCCCGTATGGGGACCTAGGAATCATTGTAATGAACTGTTGGATTCGTTGAGTGGTATGATTGAATGTCGTCAACAGGGACGCTCGGTCATCGTTTCAATTTCTGTGCAAACTTGGTCTACAAACGTTCTCCGTTTTCTCTTCAGCATTGTTGCTTCCAGCTTTCTATTCTTTTTTCTGCCCCTTCCTCAAAATGGACAGACGAAAAATAGCAACCAGAACTGCTGCACACAATTACATGTTGGTGATTGCAAAAACTGAAACTGAGAATGCGTTTAAGAGGATCCCAACGGCTCTGTTTAAATAACTTTTGCATAAATTCTCAATTTTCATAACCTTGATTAAAAACCTGTTGTGAATGGAAATTTTGGGGCAGCCAAGGGCATATTTGGCTGTCATTTTTGCGTACTTTGGTCTTAAAAACCATTTGAACACGATGAAAATATTTGTGACGGCCGACAAAAATCATTGGACAAGAGCGCCTGATGTCTCTGAACAATCGAAGACCTTGAACTATGCTTGATATTTTAAGCCTCAAAAGTCAATTTTTCCACTTGAACTAACGTAATAATGTAAAAGTCCACAAACGGTATTCTTCTTACAACATTCGAACCTATTTAATTCGCGTAGACAGACGATTGAGAGCACTCGAAGTTGATGATCAATACCAATTCTGCTCATATTGTGCTACCTGTTGTACTCAAAGAATACTTCCCTCTCTGATTTGAGCCCCATTTCTTTTGACAACTGCCATAGGTGTCAAATAGGATACACTAGAATACTCCGAACCTAGACCAAGCAATACTGTAACACTGGCTTGTTTTTTAATGACCTACAGTGCTTCTTTTTATAGTGAGATCTCGAATAGTTGAATTTGATTAAATGAATTATGCAAAACACTGACGAAATCTGTATGGTCAGAAAGAGATTGGCTCATCATGTGCACGTTGTATAAACATCTACATACCTCATCGACTTTTAGTTCCCATCGTGCTGCATGTCTTTTGTTCGCTTCAAGCCTTATCTAATTCCTGGCAGTTGCAGTTCACAACTGTTCCTTTCACTAGTTACTCCTCTCAGGTTTATATTCTCGAGCTAATGAACAGCAAGCGTTTACTCTCACTTAGGGATATTGCTTTCATCCTTTTTTGTCGTACTACATACTGCAAGGTTTGTACAAAATATCAAAAAGCATTTTTGAGGCCACAATCTTGTGTTGTTGTACTTGACAAAGTGTTAACCTCGACGGCGTTCCTAGTCTATTCTTTGAACTAACAAAAGCTATTCGAAAGGAAGATTAATTATACGGAGTAACCGTGTCACTTGCTTTTCCTTCTTTATTAGAAATCATCCAATATACATACATGTTCACCGCTGAGTCAATGTTCGAGTTCGATTCCCGGTGAATGAGCACTGTTGATCATTCATGAAAGATGTGAAACGGCTTTACATTACTATTAGGGCTTTGTACAAGACCCATTTATGTAAATAAGAGAGATATTTTTAATGATTTGTAAACGGTGCTGCCAGTAAAACAATTTGAAAAGTAACTGAACGATGCTGAACGTTAAAAAATTCCTTACCATTGTGGCTGCAAGTAAGCCACGGTAATCAGGTCTAGCTTAAACACAATGCTGAGTACTCAAGAATTGGTAGATATAAAGTTTTTCTTGCACTTGACATTGAAACGGAAACACACTAGCTGTAGACATGGCAGGCCGTTACATGGTCCATAACTAGACTTCACCAGCTACGAATTCGCTTCGGCGTATAAGCATGTGTGGCCGATTAGACGCCAACGCCTGGTCACTATCGTCATTTATCTCATTCGGTTGACCTATTGCGATTCATTATGCAAGTTTCCTGTGCATTCTGCGAGCGTATATTGATCACCCGGATGACCTCATTTGTAACTCAATTCGTCGTATGTTCAAACACCCTACCACACTTTTACATTCAGACTATCGGAAATGGCTATATCATAACCAGGGTGAAATCGGTGAACAGTATTGATTTTCAGGGTAAAATGAAAGCTGTTACCGTTTACCCTGCTGAAATACGTTTGGGGAGTGGAGGGGTTGCAAGACGTATTTCACGAAATGACACATAATTACTCAGAAAGTTCCAACCACAGTCAGATTTTTTTAAAAGTTGAGAATGATAAAGCAATGTTGGTCAGCATCACAGGAACAAGAAGCCTTTTAAGTCGACCACGCCACACAGTTTGAGTGAACCCAACACCCTGATTCCAGATATTGTTTGCAAAGTTCAATAAAGACAATAGGAAAAAAAGTAAATTTTAAAATAAAATGAGTGTGCTTCGTATTCTATCAACCATTAAAGAGCAATCATTCAGTTTTGTATCTTAAATTGGTTAATGTTCAAACGGCGATGGTCGACGTTTTCCGGGTTGCACTAACTGGAAATGGAAACAGTGAATTTCCAATCGATGTACGGCGAATGTGTCATTGAACCACATTCGAAACGGACAGCAGATCCCGATAAACATAATTTCGAAGCATTTGACTAATCTGTAGCATCAGAAAGACAGCACTTATCGCTACAAGGTCCTGTAAAGTTGCAGGGCAGATTTTATTTGTTTTGATTCACCCATGATTCATATTTTTCGTACAGGCAGTAAATGCGGATAATTTTGGTTCCCTGCAATCGGTCTAAGTCGGATTATTTTTTTTCAGTTATGTTTCGGTGTACAGCTAAACTCTCACTGGCACTAGAGGATATGGGGAGAATTATTGCGTTGCCTATAGTTGCAATACCGCATGATAACTAACTGACAGAGCGAGGTAATAGTCACAAGAAGGTGGTCAAGCAGGTAAGATGACTATCCACTTCACTTGGAGGTTAGGAGTTCGAGTCCCACCACTGCCACCGTCGTCACCACAAGTCCAAATTTTTCCACCTATCCTGAAAGTTGTTTGTGCAATCATAAGATCAGTAAGACGAAGTCAATTTAATTGTATTATTAGAAATAATCACAGACGATTGGTAACCGATAGACGACCGTTAAAGAAAGCGACACGAGTGGTGACGGTTCGGTCTATATTCGTATATTGATACATGACTGTTACCTGATTTTTGGTCAAGCGTGAATCAACAGATCTCTGTAGAGCAAAATGGTATCCGGGAATGTCAAGCAATCCCGTTTCATTGTTTTTCTCATTTGGTACATGCAAACTTTCGTCATCTATGGATTTATACCTCAAAATACAATGGGAGAAACGTTTGTGAAGGTTTTGTTAGATGGACACACACTTAGGTGAATAAAATTGGAAATTCTTTCAAAATGAATGAAGCAGTGATAGTATAAGATATCCTCGATAGATTGTGGACTCGTGAGTTGTACCTGATCTTTTAGGTAATATCTCAATACTGTCCCGACAGTTTTAAGCTCCGTTTGTTTGATGATTCGCTACATCGAAATAGCAATACAAATATATTGTAGCTTGGTAATCCAAAGCCACTGCCCTTAGTAGACTCCTCTGTTTCCCATCACGAAACGATGTGGTGACCACAGATTCAAACCGCTTCTATCACCTTTGATCACCTTGATGAAATTTTCGATGAATAAAGCCCAGAACAAGCAGTAACTATAGTCACACCAGAAACAGTTGGGTAAAAATCACACTGTCTCAGTAACGTATATTTTCTGCGCAAATCAAAAACATAAAAATCTGTCTGGCAGTCCAAAAAGTGACTCAAATACCTCAATTAAACAGTGGATTTTTATTGATTGAGTTGTTTCATGTTGTAATATGCTGGCATTTTATGATTATTTAAACGATATCGATTCAGGGAGCAGAAAATGCCAGTGTTCCGTTTTAGTACTGTAGTTGAGAATAAAAGTAGAAGTTTATATTTGCTCAGTGAATGATCTTGAGGAAGAATACAACGATCGATGGCTTAAACGAGTGTCTAGTTTTGGCTGCACTCAACTACAAGTAGGTGTGATTGAATTTTTATGAATGAATATGAGAACAGTAAAGAAAAATAAGAACACTGACACCTAGCGCATTTCAAAACGTCACGATTTCATGGAGGAAATTGCTTCAAGGTTGGTGCTTCTCTTGCCCCCTGAGGTAGTACACCTAATGAAAAGTGTCATGGGTAAAGTGACTACTCTGCAACCAGCTCAAGTAACAGAAATCAAACTGGATCACATGTACGCGCCAATGCAACTCTTGGATCAAAAGTCACCACAAAATCTATGTAATGACACCAGAATTGATCAAAACCACAATTAAAACAAAGAACAACCCACACCCTTATTCTCAGCTCCTCGCGCCAGTTCAACGGCGAACCGGGCCGAACACAGCGAGAAAAAAGGAAAAAATAGTTGGTGGAGTAGAACACATATATAAACTAACGGGTACAAGCAGAAAACTACCACTTCACATGGGCTGTCGATGTCACCCGACTGCAAAAGCGACCTACTGTGGCAAATGTTCCATCTGGTCCAAAGTCTGACGGGAGCAAGTTAACACCAGTATTTCAAGCTGCCTTCATGAGGTACCGGTTGGAGTATATATACTGTAAGATGGACTTTAGATGGTAATGTTACCAGTGGATGACATAGATGGCTAACATTCTTCCGAATTTGTTACACCCCAAGCAAATCCCTTTGTTGACCGGGAAGAAAATCAGGAAGTTGAGCAGAAGTAGGTTTTTGTTGAAGTAACGATCAGATGTAATCAATTGGATGATCTTGAATACCGTAATTCTAAAGGGAATATAACAATATTTGGGTATTTTCCCAAACAAATGCCTGCAAAACTTTCAGACAAGTCACGTGTGCCGCATCTCCCTGGTCGTCCGATTTTACCCTTTCAACTCAGGCACGAATTAGGTTGGCAGAACAATATAGCTTTTGTCGAAACTCGTGAAGCATTGGTTAGAGCAAGTCATAAGGTTCCAAATATTCCATCACGCAATCCGCAATAATGCAGTGCACTATACTGGACAACACGAGTACGAGGATTACAAAGTCGCATTTGGCGGGGCCACAAAGACTGTCATCCTTGCAAACTGATACTTTTGGTTCTTGAAAATGCCCTCATCTTCAAAACACAAATTTTTCTACTGTCTCTAAAGTGCCCTGCGAATGTATATGATTGTTTTCAGTTCTTTCAGATGAAGATCGATATGCAAAGGTAAGTATATACCAAATTACTTATACAGCGAATCGTTATAGGATTACCCTTAGGAGCGTTGAAATTCTATGACTGAACTACGATTGAATATCAAAGTTGGAAATAAAATGTCACTGAACATTGAAAATGTGTACAGCGGTATGCAACATGTAGATTCTGCATGAGGAAAGTACATATTGCTGTATTAAACGACTGATAGTACGGGATACCTGTTTCATCCGTTTGTGAGCTGGTCAGTTGCAATCGCTTTTTCCCTCTTCGTTCCTGCACTCTGGATTCAAATAATGAATTTTTGAGTTGCACTCCGTAGTCCCTTGCTCTGAACCACACGTTCGATGCCCATAAAAGTTAGTAACTGGTCGCGATAGTTCGGATTGTATTGCATTGTATTCAAGTTTTAGCGAGTTATGTACAAGTTTTCAGCCAAAAAATAGACGACCGTTACAATTCTGATAAAAATAAGGGAAAAAGTTGCATGTGAAAACGTACAAAAATATGAGTTCATTAGTAAATGCATTAGAAAGCTCAGAACCAGCACTTTCCTTATCGGTCAGTATCCGGAAAAGATAGGGTATCAAAGCGTTTCTGTATGCGGATATGCGAGACGGGATAAGTTTGTACTTAGAACGAGTGGAGTGGTGGGATTTGCATGCACACAAGTCAGTGTGTATAGGATGGGTGCAATCAGATAGGATATTGTTAGCAAACTTCAAGCACGCATCGATATGGGCATTACAGATATTGCCAATCAGAACAGATAACGGAACTTGGGAGACACGGCTGATCATTGAGAGGCCACGCTTCAGCAACTTGAAATCAGCCTTCAGAAAACCAGGGGAAATTACAGGAGAGCAGTAATGGAGTATAGGTAGGACACATTGTTGAACGAAAGCGTTTATCACCGACAAGTCAGAAAAGAATTGGCGCAGTTTCCTTATCTGAAAAGATAGACTTTTCAACTTGCAAGCTACACTTTGGGTATGTAAGGACCAGCGAAGGTTACTTTCAAGTGTGAAACCTAAGTACTGCACATGGCTGATCCTGCTCATCGGCTTTCCATGAATCTGGGAATTGTCGGAGGGAGATGGGGTACGGTTTAGAGTAAAAATACATTCAAGGCATTTTTCAGGATTAAGATTAAGACCGGATGAAGTGAAATATGAAACGATGTGGGATAGGTTTGTGTTATATTCAGCCAGTTCTGATTGGTTGGATACGGAAACAGAAATGGCGATATCATCAGCATACTTAAAATGTCGAACAGGGAGAGTAACAGGTAAGTCAGTGATATAAGTCAAAAAAGATAGGGTGATAGGACAGCACATTGAAGTACACCCGAGCTATTAAGTGATGCGACTGACTATCTTCCTCGCAGCTGAACGTACTGATATCTCTACGAAAAGTAATCAGCAAGCTATTCAAGAAGAGAAGCGGGACAGCCAAAAGATTGGAGCTTGTTTAGTAAAAGAGAACGGGGCACAGAATCAAAAGCGGAAGAATAATCCAGAAACGCACAATGCACATATTTGACTTTCTCGTTAAGGGACTTACAGATGAAATGAACTAGAGGAGAAATGGCATCTAATGTGGAGCGGTTATGTTTGTATGCAAACTGATAAGTGTCATCGAGGGTGGTAAGCGATGACTGAAGACGGTGCAGAGCTGATGGCTCCATCGATTTCGAACTAGTGGAAGTGAGAGCAATTGGTCGGAAACGCTCCGTTATTGGGGCCTTAGACGTTCCCTTGGGGATGAGAGTAATTCTCACTGGGCGCCAACAGTCCGGAATAGTTCGAAGTTCAATTGGAAGATTAGCTATGTGTGCAAGAATCTGAGACAGTGGCAGAGCATCGTGTTTAAGAAGGGTAGAACTTAAGTTGTCTGGCCCAGGTGCGGTCGACACCATAATAGAACACACGTGTTTACACATCTCACTAGAGGTGATGGGATCAAAGGAAAATTGGATGTCTGGAGCACTGGAATAAAAATAACTGGGGTATGTGTCAGACGAAGAATGAATAAATGCAGCATTCAGTTTTTCAATGTCAATAGAAGGACTGCAAATCACTTTCTTCTGCCTGCAGAGTAGACTGATTCCACACCACATGGATTTGCAATTCCTCGTCCCAAAAAACTTGCATACAGGACGTCCAACCGTCTTATTTCACTCTTGATCAGGAACGACAATCGTTGCATCTCGCCCCTCCTGCCACATTTACGAGCACGTTCCTTTTCTCGGCGAAGACGTTTAAGAAAACTTATTGATATTCTGCCATGTTGAAGAAACAAATTTATCACAAGACAGCATATGTCAAAAAAAACAGTTTAACACCTTTGTTAGAAATATCATATTTGACAAGCAGGTTGTTTAAAGGGAAACCGTCGGTAACTACCTTAAGAGACGATCTAAGCAAGGCAATATTGTCTGGGAAAAGATCTCGCTGACGGAACATGATGTGTTTGGGTCGAGTAAAAGAAAAATGTCCTGAGTGTGAGTAAATCTTAGGTCCGATCAGGATCAGGTTCCGATCACTAGTGCCTAAGGGGGAGAACTGTCTGGTGGAAAAGGTGTCAGCGTGGTTTGTGATTATGTGGCCTAGATGAGAGTTTCTTCTAGTCGGTTCAATAATCAGGTAACTAAGGTTTAGACACAATAAAAGGTGAAAGGGGCGTGGTTAAAGTCACCAGCTATTAAATGCAAGCTGTCAGCAAGAGGTGGGACAATGACTGGTAGGAAAGTATCATAAAATATGTTAATGTTTGACAATCTACACTGGGGTGCAATGTATAAATTAATGATGGCGATATAAGGAAAGTGGGAAAATTACCGTCATTCTGTGAATACGTAAAAAGTACTTCGGACTTGCCGCACCCATTGGAATTGATGTAAGTAATCCCACCGCCTCCCAGCTTCTTCCTACACTGTTGTCTATCCTGCCTGAAGCAAACGAAATTATCCAGTTGGACCACGGAATCGTCCACATCCTCATTGAACCATGACTCCTGAAGACACTAGACACAAGAGGTGCGAAATTCCTTTCGCTGTAGCAGGTAGGATAAGTCCGGAAGCTTCCCAAGCACAGAACGGACATTGTTACTCACAGTGGTCGGTACGGTCATTTTGCTGGTAGTAGTACGACCAAGGGCAGTTTGCCAATCGGCACGAATGCGTTTTTCGCGTCTGCAGTATTTGTGCATTTGACTAGCAAATGGCACTTCGAACATGGCGATATGGTTTTTCACAATAATATCCCTAATTTTCAACATGAATTCCTTTGTACATATGGTTAAAGCACGCATATTTAGCAATTTGGGTAGATAAATTCCAGAACGCAACAGTGGCGAGAAATTGTAGCGCAACCGTTCAACGGGCGCGCGTTACGACTCTGTCCTACGCAAACTCGCAGATCTGGATCCAAGCAAAAGTCGAAATTAGGTGTATGCAATTTGCTCCATGTTTAATCAACTTCATGTATTTGAGGTGGATGAATTTTAGCAGAGCTGTTGGACCAATCAAACCAAAAATGAGTGTTCAGTCATTTTTTTCAATCCTGAAATTTTTATTTGCAATTTTATATTTGAGCAAAACATTTCTTATTTATTAAACCACTGAGGTTAAGTTTACAGAGGTGGAAACGAATTCTTTACTAATCACACATAAATACGTTGACCTTATTTGGATCATTTGAGTAAGCTAAAACCGGTATCAATAGCACTCACGTGCTTGCTCCCGCCTAGCAGCTCACCGATGTGCATTCTATCAGACGAATGGCAGGGCGCAGATGGCAAGGTCTTTGCTGACACTGTTTAGAAGCAGTCTTTTAACATCCATTTATAGTGTTGTGTATTTCATTCCGGAATCACTGGTTTTGAGCAAACGAAGCCGACACACACACACTCAAAGCCTTCATCCTTGACCTGATCGAAAAAATATGAATCTGGTTAATTCTGTTTTCGTGCTCGCACCTCAGTTTCATTCTGGTTGGTACTGAGCTTTTATGTGACCATGATTGTATGAAGTTTGGAGCAGCTTATTTCAACAGGGTCCATAAGTTCGATAAAATTTTGATTTCATCACATACAAATTTAGTTGAAATACATCAAATAAACAACTGAAGTGTGATAAACTTTAGAAGAAGAACGTGTGAATCGTAACTAAGAAAAAATATATACCGTTGTATTTACATGTTACTGGACATATGGTCTCCCTGTTTTATATCGTCCTCTAACTAAAACCACCAGCCAAGTTTCCTTTTTTTCTCGAATCCGTCTCTACTACTACGCTGATCCTAGAGGAATTCACCGGTAAACGGGACACGATTTCTTAAGATATAGATAGTACCATTCAGTGCTTATTTGTCACGTCGCTCGAAAAAAGATGGACCTCGAAGGATTTCTAAACTTAATGCCATATAAAACATGGGGTTATCTAATAGCTGTCTGATTATCAGTCAAGGCAATGTAGATGGAACAACCGGCTTACAACGATGGAGTTAGATAGCCCGGGTTGGTGTGGGAAACAGAGGCTGACTTTCTGCTTCCCAATTATTAGTGCACTCTCGTTTTGACATCTTACCTTCAACATCGGTAAGGTTCATCTCATCACGAGTTATCGAACCGCGTGTGATTTTGAGAACTATCGGAATTTCATTGGAGTCTTTGTGTGGAATGATCCAAATGATCATGTTTATCACGAAATCTCTTGGAGGATACTCGACTGTTGGAAAAAGAGGAACTTAATGAAAAATATATCGCATCGCATCGGTTGTTTCCTCTGCTGACAAAATCCTCCCGGATCACACACTCAAGCTGTTTCATAGTTCAGCCATATAACCTCGTATCTTTTCGAGCTACGGGGAATACGAGACCGGGGGTCCGCTTTTCGCGCATGTGGGTCGTCAACTGCACTGAGTCTGGAGAAGGTTCTTATCATACACCACCCGCCATTTCAACATGTCAAGGTCACTCGACAAAAGTGGCATTGAATCTGTCTGAACAACTGTATAGCACATTTTTCGTTAACAGGACACGCTTCAATTCTCCACCCATCCAAAAAAGCTGAATCCACAAACGTTGCTATGCCACACAGCTGAGGACTGAATGCATTGTTAATTTTCCTTTCCGTTTCCCAACAGGCAATAATGAAACCTAAGATGGGTGCTAGTGTGTAGCAGAAATCTTGATTTGAAGAAAACAATAAATGCTGAATGCTGGGTTTTATTTTCAATAATGGACGAGTGAAGGTTCGCATGAGTAAACTTGAGGCGTAACTCACGGTTGATTGAATTTGGGGAAACAGAAATATTGACTGATGGACACGGTTAAGCTGGACGATGATTCTCCTGCAGTGAAACCAGACCGATTCCAATCAGTAATCAGCAAGTATTCCATCACATCGTTCTGGACACGAGTTTCTGAAAGCAATCAGTGCGAAGAAATGTTTGACAAACTTGTAGGCCGAAATTTATCCAAAAATTCAGTGCGTAGGAAATATTGAGGGTTTAGTGCCTCAAGTGAAACCTGTGTTGGATTAGGCATACCATTTGAGCCCAATAAGGTTTGAATGATGTATACAGCTTCCTCCTTCTTTCATTCACGCTTCACTTGCTCTAAAAGCGACGAAGTTCATGATGTAATCCAATCCAATCCTGCAATACTCTTTTGTAAAGTGTCTTTGTTTGAGATAAACAAACTTAGAGAAGTTTTAAGGTGGTTAACTAGGATCAACCGGCAACTGGGATAGGAACGAGCAAATGACCCCACAGCTTTTAAATGGAAATGAAAAAATGCCATTTAACAATGATAAAATGCTTCGAATCGTTAATCCGATCGCTTTCTTTGTTGTAATACAACAGTGTGAAAGGCATGCCGAATTATATAAAACAATTTCGAGACCTCAGCCGAAGTTTCCCCTTCCAATCAATATCAAGCAGTTCAAAGTTAGCAGCACGGAGGCCACCGCTTAATGAGTACTCGACTCCATCCGTGCTCGAAACCTTTCGCCTCAGTCATTTCACACGCTGTAATGAAGACTGAATAGAACCAAAGTTCTAATGAACTCAAGTGATATCGCATCAACGAATTGACAGCGTAGTGTCAGTTTACCTTCGTCCGCTGCCCTCAGCTACAGACAGTCTTCTAATCCTTCCCTGTACCTCTGAGAAAATGGATTTTGAACTAACCGACGCCCTGCTTTTCTGTTTGTTAGTATACACGAAGGCTGAGCAAAAGGTTTCCGGATGCACAAAACGTCTTATGTGTTATACACAAAATAAGCACTACACTTTCTTGAAATATTCTTCACCAGTGTTCATGCCCAGTTACATGCGCTCAAACTATTAGGTGAAACAATTTGACCATGTCTATGCTGATAACCCTTCGACAAGTTGAATGAAGACCACTACAGCTATTGACGACTCGTATGAGATTCTACGCATCGTATAAAAAATAGTGTGTGAAGGGCTAGATGAAACTTTCTTGGAAGTGTGCGACCACTTTCTCGTTGATTGCCGCTCTTCTGGTTTGCATCGCTAATAATATCTCATCTATTCATTAACTCACCTGAACCCCGTCTTCGTCACTAATCTCTAATCAGCCACATAGGTCGTATTTTTGGCGGCCGTGCTGCTGAAAACAGTCCGTTAGTGAATCAGAGCGGTGATGCTAAACAATCTTTTGTGAATAAAAGGTTACTGACCGCATAAAATTTACCTGAAAGCCGTTTATGAAATACTTGTTAAACATATATTTGTCTGCTATCGAAGCTGAAAAGTTGCTTCGCGATAAAGTTCAGACGCGCTCCGCAGAACATTGGTTTATTGTCACCTCTGAAGACAGTGCAGTGTAATTGAAGACGATACGCCCCTCAAATGAAAGAAGTTATTCAAGACAGTTGCTTGCTCCGCCTCCCTGGTTATTATAGACGTAGCATGTGTCGCTTGAGAAATTTTAGAATATACATAAAAATACATGGGATGAAAACCATACTGGTTACTTGTTTTTACTCACCATGCCTGAAGTCTAACTTGTTTAGTTTGTGCCAATTTCAGATTTTTTCATTTGTCTGTATCCTTTTGTGGAAAGCCTCAGTAGGTCCACAAAATCAGTATATGAAATCCTTAACAGACTTGAGTAATTGGTGAATCTCTTTATAAACGGCTTTTTGTCACTTAAGTTTCCGTTTATACATGGAAGATCGACACCGTAGTTCAACGGTAAAAAGGAAACAATTTTTCTTAAACTGTACCGCGCTAATTCTGGGTAACGTAAAGCATGGAGACAAAGCCAATTTTCAGTCCGCCTAATCGATCGTGTCACGTGCCGGGACACCTTTCCCTTATAGACTATTCCGGACACTGATGTGGGCGTCGGTCTTTCATGTGTCAGTGTGTGTATATGAACAAGTTATCGGTTGGTCGTATTACAAGAAATGAGTTGAATATTTCTGAACTTGATGGATCAGATTAAAAAAGGAAAACATCTGTCAGTGGACAGCTTTGGACCGACGGTAGCTTTTCTCACAACCTCCGGGACTGTAATGTTGGTGTGAGTAAACCAGCGAATATCGGAGAAATAAAACGCACATTTTGGTGACAAAAGTGTTGTTTTAAACGTTGCGTCACCATTCCGCTTGATCGTACTCACTCAACCTCAATAGGGACAAAAATGAAGAAAAACATTCAACTTAGTAGAACGCTTATCTTTGGTTATGGTCTAGAACCTACGCACATAAGTGATTTTCTAATTTAATGTTCCTATCAAATCGAAGGCTTATTCCCTGTTTTGTAAGTTCAACAGGTCAACAGGTGATTTCTGTGCAAATCCTAGCACACCAAATTGGTCGGAAATTCCAAGCTCTGTCGGATGAAAACGGGAACCAAGAACAAAGAAATCCGAGCGATTCGGTTTAATCAAATCACAAGGAACCATAGGTGATCATACCATAATTTAGTGACTATATATTATTCACCTATTGGTTTCGTGCTAACTTAACCACTATTTGTTTGTCTTTCGGAACCAACGTGCTACTGGTAAAATTCAAAGCATACCAAGCTTTGGGGCTGATACATCTTCGCTTGAAATCGTGTGTCACGTATACCTACTGATGCTATTCGTGATACGGTTTGTTTGCTCCGATAAAAGAAGCTTCTATGCGTATTCCAGTGAAAAATAGAAGATTTTAGGGTATCAAGTTTGGATGAGCCCATTCGGTCGTTCAGAGACACCAGCCGCTCTTGATGTGTGTGTGTGTGTGAGTGGGTTTCACTCCTTGGGAGATTGTGAATTCCCCAAAATTTCATGCATTTACATGCGAGTTTGGCAGCGTTCAGTGAAGTTCGCTTCACTGTGTTTCGCTGTACGATGATGATGATGATAACTGGACAGCTATTTCGATCTGTTTGGGACTCGTCAGCAGTGCGTACCCTTTGTGTCCCTATCAGGAGTGAAACCCACATTCAAGAACATCAAGAGTGCCTGGTGCCTCTGAACGATAGAATGGGCTAATCCAAGCTTGATCCCACTCTAAATTGATTGAGCCATTCACGCAAGGTGCTGACCGTCGACCTTGTTGCTCAGGGGTATAGGTTTGAATTCCCAACCCGAACGTTCGCGGTTCGACTCCTGACAAGTCCCAAACAGGACGGGACAGCTGTCCAGTGCTCTTTGTTGGTTATCACAAACATTTCTATCGCACAAAAAATAGAAGAAATTTAAGATAAATGGATCTGCGATGAAATCAGCCCAACTAAATGGTATTAGCGTCTGGGTATTTCATTTATAAAATATCAGTCTTATTTGGCAGATATAATAAGTGCCTTATGTGTTTTGATGACATACGCGTATGATCAACATAGACAAAGGACAGTGTGACTGGGAATCGCCTTATCGACTTTTTTCAGTTTTCTACATAAAACCCTAATGATCCATCCGATTATTTTCGCGATGTGCATCCCGATTCACAAACACTGTGCATTGTTGAGCCTCTGAAACTCAGTGATCGCCAATCGAGTCCTGGAGAAGATTTAACAATAGTGTACACAATAGAATCGTCACAACAAAGCCGAAACCGGCGTTTAGCGCTGTCTGCTGACCATCGGACACGATATTAACTTGTATTTGCCCTAGTGATTTGCATATCATATGATACAAACAAAATAGGGAAAACACAAATTGTACCGCGTCTCAGTAATTTTTATTGCAAATTATGGAGTGCTCACAACTCTAGGACCACTCGATGAACTTTATTGATCCAAATCGCTTCTTGTGAATTACTACTTGCGAATGAATATTCATAGACAAGACGAACCACAGCCCGGTTCAACTGCAGGGGCGAAGAGCATGCCCAATTTGTTGATAGACCAGATGAAGAAACGTAAAGCGACTCAGCAATATGGATAAAGCAATCAATCTGTCTTCCTCAATTACGAAACGTCCTGACGAAAGGTGATGAAGCTGACTCAACGAATTCAGGCAATCGTAACCGGAAAATGTTCAAAATGTTTGACCTTTAGCAAGAAATATAAAGAACTTTGATCAAAATTAAACGTCTTTGCCTTCTAGACAAAAAATAATAGGACAAAAGGGTATGGCTTATAAAAGGCGAGTTAGCCACTACATAAGTTGTTCGACCCAGAAGGGACTTTTAATTTATTGGTCAAAATTGTGGCAATGTAAGTTATCAAAACCATTTTGCACACCTTGAAGTGAGTTGTGATAACTCGGTTGTTGAAACATGTGGAGAAGTAGGGTTTGAGTAAGATTCGGTTAACTATTAGGCAATATTTTGTCTGCAAATTTCAAACAGGTATTGAATTATTCATCAATACTGCTGCTTCTCGGAACAGGTAAGGGAATTTTGAAAACAGGGTTGATCGTTTTAGGGATACATCTCAACAAATAAAGGTTAGCCTTCAGTAAAACCGGGTAGATCACAGGAGAGCGGGTGTGGAGTATGGGGAGAACACAATGTTGAACAAAAGAATTTTTTCATGGGTTGGTTAGTGCAAAAACTTGTTTCTAGCTTACGAGAACAATCTATAAATGAGTAGAGGTGAACAAGGAATATATTTAATCGTAACACCAATGTAATTCATATGACTGACTCTAGCTAATGACTTTCCTTTATTCTGTGCGTTTTTAGAAAGAAACGTGGAACAATTTAGAGGAGAAGCAAATACAGAGCATTCTCTAGGGTTGAGATTAGCACCAGATAAAGATGAGTGTGTAACAAGGCGAGATCTGTTAGTGATGTAAGTTTAGATCAATGCTAAGTCACCGTTTGAATTGACTGAGCCATTCATAAAAGGTGATGGCCGTCCGGCGTTTCGCCCATGGGTAAGGGTGTCGACTTCCAGCCCAGTAATTGGTGGTTTCAGTCCCAACTACTGACAAGTCCCAAACAGCTATCTTGTGCTCTATGTTGGTCATCGTCAAGGTTTCTATTGCGTGTAAATTAATTTGACTGGTGAGAAATTAATGACCTCCCAAGGGAAGATACCCACACCCCAAATCATCAAAAGCACCCGGATAGATCAGGACAGACAACATAGCAGGAAGAAAACTGGAGGCGGTGTGGCAGCGTACATCAACACTTATTGGTGCGCAATTTCGAAGTGGTTTTCAGCCATTCTGAAAAATGCTTTGACTGTTTATCCGTTCGTTGTCATTCCCGATATAAAATTACAATTATTACTTAGGTGTATATACCTCCTTCCTGCTCCCAATCAGATATATCTTCTTTCTTTGATCATCACATCCCGTTTTTGGTTTCAATATTAGATGAGAATCTTTATTTGGCTGTCGGTGACTTCAACCATGCAAGCATTTTCCCTCTGCTTTCTTCTGGCTTGTCTGATTTGTCTCATTCTCCTACCAGAGGTAGCTCCATACTTGACCGGGTAATCACAAACCATCCCACTTTGTTTTCTCTCAAACTAATAGCCCCTGTCGCTAACAGTGTTCATTTTGTTCTCCTCTTAAGACCAAAGATACACTCTCGCTCTGCATATCCGACATTCATACTATCAACCCAGATAAGTCTTCATCTCCGTAACTTTTCATCAACCCGCATTTCTCTTCTCTGTCGTTCTATAACGGTTGCCCAATCTTGGTTTGTTTATTGTTCATCACTTCTTAACTGTCAGTCTTTTCATCGAAACGATGAAATTGATTACCCATTTTTGCTGTCCCATGGAAACGCTATTTGTTTGCAACGGTAAAATTGCATCTCCTCGCTTGAACTCTTTACGAAGGCAAATGGAACGATCCTACACATCCCACCATTCATTTAATGTAAATTACTATTCTAACTTATTTAAGGCTGAGATTACGCGTTTAAACAAGACGTTTGCTTCCCAAATCCTGCGAACGATAAACACAAGATTTTTGTATCAAGGAATTCGTCTTCTCTGCGGACAAAAAGGAAAAACGTGAACAGTGATGTTGATGTGATAGCCTTCATGCTGCACATCAACGAGTCTCTTTCTACACAGATGATCCCCGAATCCTGGAAACCAGTGACCATATTACCTGTTCCAAAGATCTCATCCTCAACCGTTCTTGCAAAACGTTTTCGTCTCATCGCATTGATGTCTGTAGTTCTAAAGTTGGCTGAAAAAGCCATCCTGAGTCGCTTACAGTCACTTGTAGCCATTCCCCATGATCCTCTTCAGTTCGCGTATAAATCCAACAGATCCACTTTGGATTCTGTGTCTA
>UZAN01041526.1:42077-54673 GCA_900618425.1 Echinostoma caproni
TACTTTGGTCCATTTTATAAGCAAGTCACTGAACAGCTCGGTCAAATCTGTTCGTTGAGGTTTTTTCCATTATTTGTCTGCTTTTGATTCGATGTCCCGGTCATCCCTCCCTTTTAAATATGAATCTTTTGGCACCCCGAGACAGCTGCTTTCATGGTTTTCTGATTATTTAACTTAAAGGACCCAGTACACAAAGCTGGGCAGGAATACCTCAAGTCCTCAAGTCAATAATTCTGATGTGCTTCAAGGTGCTGTCCTCTCTCCGTATCATTTATCTGCTTTCATTAATGATCTTTCAATTCCACACCCTGCTTATATCCAAAAGTATGCTGACGATAACACTTTAGGTCAGACCGTTTCTTCTTCTTCGGAATTTTCTTTTTTCGCTGAAAATCTGTCCCGAATCGAACAGTTTTCAAACCAGTCTGGCCTTAATCTTAACACATCCAATTGCTTGGAGTGCATTTTTAGTTCTTCCCGCTTCACAATCCCGTTAGACTCGGTAACCCTTAATAGTAAACTTTTGTCCAGAGTGACCTCAACCAAATATCTGGTTGTTACCATCGATACTAACCTTCGGTGGTCAACACACATTCAGAACTGCATGGGAAAATTTCGGTGCTTCTCCTTTCAGCTTCGAAAACTCAGACAATTTCGCGCTTCCCAACAAGTTTCGTTCTCTTTTGTTAAACAATGCGTTCTCCCTATTTTACTTTACTGCTCATCTGTAGTGTTTCTCGGTCTACTGAAACAAGACTTTAAAACTATCCGTCGTGGATTCATCATAATAAGCCGTGCATCTTTAACTTCTGCCGAGTCATTAATCACAGAACTTATTATTGGTTATATGAAGTCTTGTATGAGCTTTGCTAATAAGATTCAAAGCGACCTCACTTATCCTTGGCATTTTGACTTATCTTGTCTCTCTCACTCGATAACTCGTTCCTCTTATTGGTACCTATCCTCCCGAATAAACACTTATAAAAACTCCACTGTACCGTATCTGGACTATCTTGACCAACGCGGAACAAGTTATAAATGAATTTCGTCAATCTTTAATTGAATGAATCAAACTTTAGAGACATTTTCTTTACATAGCACCTTATTGAATTTATTTACACTTTTATATTTTATCTGGTGTGACGACCAGTGTACAATTTTTAACTGAAATGTAAGAATATCTCATCTTGCAAAAGTTATGCAAATACAAAAATACAAATACAAAAAAAAGATCAGTCGTGTTTACTCAAACGCAGCCAAACCATGATAAAGTCTGTCTTGATGTTGGTCAAACCTAAATCCCTCTCTGACCCTATTCAGATAAACAGACGAGACAGCGCCCAGTTTCATTGTAGTATTTGTTCCGCTTGCTTTCGGACATCAATACAACAGCATCATTTGACGTTGGTCATTGAGAAAGGCAAGTGAAACGTGTTGCAAAACACCAGTCTTCTTTTGATACTTCTGAGTCAGAGAAAAGAAGCTCAGAAATTTGAGTTTCTCAATGCAAGCTTATTCTCTCAACCGTGGTTTAACCTAGTCCACCCCACAAAATATATGCGTGCTTCCACATTGAACTCGACGTAGATATAAACTTCTTAAAATAAAAACTGTTAAATTCAAAACATTTTAGAACGTTCTCGAAAAAGAGCATTACATTTTTAACGTAGTGTTATGAGTCAATCCCAGTATACGGTTTTCGATATTTAGACTATTTTTATACTGGTATCCAGGGGCACCTTTTGATAATACAATCAGGAAAGTGGTGTACTGTCGAATGAGGATGATTGGATCAGTTTAAGTGTCGATTGAAGTATTGCATCCCAGTAATATTCATGTGACCGATTTTTTATGCGTACACGTCTCCAAGATATTGACTGGTACAGTCCGAACGAGGACAGGCAAGTGCACTAATTGACCGCTTTCAGTGTCGATATCAATCAAACTGGAGTGAATATGACTGCCCGCCCGCCCCCCGTCCCCTCGATCATGAGGTCGGGGTAAATCACGATGCTGGCGGTGCTTATCACATGAACCCATTGACCCACCATTCGAAATCGAATTCGTCAACCATGGAACGAACCCAATTGGATCAAAAGAATATTGCTTTTTATTCCCACCAATCGCATCTAATGAAACAGGGCTTTCCTAATTTGCCCCGTGCAGTTCGCGGCGTAGTCGGACAACATTCAAGAACAACGAGTAAAGCCAGTTAAACTGCTGATCTGGGTCTTTTGCCGATTTCATCCCCTTGGCGGAACCTGTTTAATATTATTACGAATTACACGCCAAGGTTCCATTGAGAATCCAAATTGGCAAACAGATACGTTTTTTGACTTCAGCAAATAGGCAACTAGATCACAATGATAACATTCAGAGTAAAATTTGGTGAGGGACTTTGGAGAATAGAACTCGAGGATTGGATGCAGTGAAATGTGAGCTCATATTCGCAAATCGCAGTCACGTGTTGCTTGATATTCTAGTCTTTCTCCATGATACAATAAACAGAAATCGTTCATTATTCCAAAGCAGCTGACATTCATAATCATTCTATTGAGAAATGACACATCAGAGGGGGCTTCAATGTACATATACCGCTAACTAGTTGCCCATAATTTCCTCTTTTAATTCGGCTCTTTCGATAAAAGTATATTACAGAACACTAAAGTAAATAATTTTTGCTTTGCATGATTCATGCATCATTTGTTGTTGTAATGGAAGCCACGTAGGTTGGACCATTAGACTCGTCACCAATCATATTCTAACAGACAACCCTAAATGGTTTGTAAACCAAATGATTTGAAACGCGGCCACATTGATTTCTACGGACTTCACTGAAATCAAGCACTCGGTCAATCTGATTGAGTCATTTCGACCCATCTACACAACCAGAAGGTTGTAGTGCCCGGAAGATGGATGCAGTCTGTTATCCATTACAGGGCTCATCCCAATTCGAATGACCAGGCTCTCTGTGAACCCAGCTTGTTAGGGTCCTTAATTTGTCACGGTCAGCAGCCTATCATCCGATCACCTAATAGACACCTCAAGAACAACAACTGATAGAGATCACAACATTGATTACTTAACTGATGAGCTAATATGAACTCCAGCTCCATCATCTCATTCTGTTGTTTGTTCATTTTGCTTCTTTTCAATTGAACAAACGATAGTGCAATTTTCAGGCTGGGGAAAGAGGCTAATCAAGGGGCTGCCATAAAACACAAAGCGCGAACAGTCAGGCAGTGGTGACTGAATCGGGACACAAGTCTTCTAATGTGATAACTTGGCGACGTGACTAATCGGCCACAATCACAACCATTTTTAGTCTGAATGTTATGTCTGTTTTGCTTTTCTCTAATTAGTAAAGCACTAAAAAACGAGGTTTTCTGTTGCATGTGTTGAGACTGAAAACACGCTTTACATACTTTACGAGAATATCAGAATTTGCTCTTCCAATTCGACTTGTTAAAACACAGAGGGTCAACAAATCAACAGCGATTGAAGATTATTATGCTGACCTTTTAAAATTTGATGGGATCCTTAATGCAAATTTTGAAGTACTTCACGTTCCACCCTCCCCTCCTTGAACACTTAAATGAGGGCATCGGCAAAATAAAAGTGTAACCATCTAATGAAAAGTGCTTAGGTCGTGGCACTGTTTGCCGTGGAAGCAGATAAGATATTAATTGTCGAGCAGCACATCAAGTTAGGCGATACCAATTCACGCCATTGGAAGTCATGTGATCAGTCAAACATTGATGTGCGCTTTATATGTCCATACTTGTCTATTTTCAGATGAGAATGTCACCGTTTGACAGCTAATCGGTGTAAAACAGATGCCTTTTTGATAACATTCCCCAGGCATGAAAGAAATTGTAACATTCATCAGTAAATTTACCATACTTCCAGTATGACAGAACAGTCTCACCTCGTTTGGAACAGTAAAGGAGACATGAGCTAACTGTCTTCAAGGATCAGAGTGCTTCAAAAATTCTACAGCTATAGAACATGATGAAACTTGAGGTCAGATTGATGAATTACGTTCATGCTCAGCAGCTTATTGAACCAAAAAATGTGTAACAAATATTCTGGTGAAGAAAAGAACTATTTAAGTAAAGCATAAAGATCCCTGACAAAACCACAGACGGAAACGATCGGGATAGAAGCTGGCTCCAAAGACCGGATGACTCTTTACCCACTTTTACATACCAGAAACCGTTATTGTTGAACGCTTCTCAGCTGTAAAGGTCCTCAAATTCACTTATATCACATTCATATACATTCGGGCGTAGATGATCCTGGTTCTGTCCTTTTTAATGTCTCGAACACGTCTCTTTGTTAAAGTGTTGACTGAATTCCGATAGGAATCACCACATTCCTACTGTAATCATTTCACCTTGCCTCTTGAGTTCCATTCCCTTTTTCTTATGTAAAGCCCTTATTTTGTTTGATACCAATTTACAATAGTTCAAACACGACCTCGAAAATGTCATATTTCCCAGTCAGTTTCACCGTGCTTATGTCCTCCGTAAATGTCTCACTTCAGCATGCCATGAACGTGTCAAGCTCATTTAAAAAATCAAACGAATAACGTCAAAACTCGAAACCGAGAACATTTTGTGTTCGTTTGTTTACGCCATATATTGCGTAGTTGCTCCTACTCTCACCTTTTCACCAGAGTCCATTGAACTGTTAGGTTGTTCACCGTTTTTCCTTCACTTCCACCAGCGGTATGAGCAGAATCTGCGGCATGATCACAATCTATTGAGATTATAGGATTATAGGAACACTAATCGCGCACAGTTGTTGGGCAGTTCTGATCCTTTTGTCTCGTTTGTCCCAGCCAGTTGTCATAATTACCAGGCCAGCTGTGTGACTGACCTCGCACATCCACAGATCTGGGAGCAGCACCTTAATTCCTTCCGTGGCCTTTTGTACATCATCTGTTACCGGGAAGCATTACAACAAGAAGCCGATAACCTGTTTGTTACCTCGTCCTCCGCTATTTCAAGGAAAATTCTTCAACAACACAGAAACTAAGCAACAGTATTTCTTACTTGCCAACCCTATGGTAAACTTTGACCTTGTTCCGCATGTGTGAATCCTTCTCTCACAGATAGCACATCATGTTGACTATCTGTACACACACACAATTACAGGCCTTGGAACACTATTAGTTCAGTCAGATGCTTTACCGTTTATTGCACATCACGCTGAACCCAGGTGTGCTTTACAGTTGCTACGTCCATCATTTCCTCTTTCCAAGTATCTTTCATCTCTCGCGCATCCGCTTAATTTGCTCTCATGCACACAATTGGCACACCTTTGACTTTTCAAAAGTCTACTATTCCTCACTAACCTTCAACGAGATAATTATAGAATATCCTTATGTTAACTTTTGAGTTCCAATCCCTTATTCAATGCAAAGACTCCCATTTGTTTTGACGCCAATTATAACAATTTAGCAGTCTGTTGGCTTAAACTTCTGAATCGTCTGGTAAAATGCGAACATCCGAATGATCGATCGACGCACAACAAACTATATCACTCCAGCGTGACCTGAGTAGATGATTGTGTTACGAGCCCGACACGTCAAAACCTAACTGAGCCATCACTACACCATTTTAAGAGCGATTTGAGAAACTATCACTTTGATTTACAAATCTACCACTTTGAATTGAGAAACTGTCACTTTGAGAAAGAAATGCTATTATTGAATCCGCTTCCGTTCAGCGTACCTCATTTTTTCAATTGATCACATGTTTTCTCTACCACCTGATGGAAACCTGCCTTCTCACACTCTTTCTATGTGGAACTGAGGCAGAGTTCAGTCGGGTATGCGGTCGAGCTTACTGACGGACGTCGATTCGGTGGATGCTTAAGGCCGTGCAATCTGTGCGGAAAGGCGGGAAACGACTTGATAAACAGAAGAGTGACGCGCTGATTCGTGAGCTCTGTAACTAAGGCCCAACTGCTCAGACATCGACGATAATTCGATCGTCAGAACTTACCAGGACAACTCCGACCAGGTACGAGTTCAACGCTTACGGTGTATTCCGGGCGATGCAATTTTCATTCCTTGGATCAGTGGGTCCTATGCGAGTAAAAAAATTGTTGAAAAGCTAAGGTTGGAGTTCTTGAGATAAACTTTGGTGATTGGACTGTTTTTCAGCAATGTCCCAGCAACCAAAACCAGTTATGTATTGACTGCAACTCGCTCATCCCTGTCTCAATAACCATTCTAACGGAACCAAACAGAACGCAGTAGATCAGTTTGATAGAACGGGATATTTTCGAGGTCAAAGAGACCAATAACATGGTCTTAGTTATCCGTAGATGTTTTTTATCTGAATGATCGATTTACTATAAACGTTTATGAATGTATCTTTCCAAAACCTCTTCTTGGGTATTGTCCGATGGTTGTGTATTTTGTGGCTTTCAGCGTTGGGGCTAAAGACAGCACAATCACTGTGAAAAGCTGAATAGAACGTACTGCTATCAACACTGGGCTAATCGAAGTAATCCGTGCAAATGATGCTCAGTCAGTATAATGCTTGGCACTCAGATTTGTTCCTTGCTTATCCACATTTCATCGCAATTAAGATTTACCATCACTAGTTGTAAACACTGTTGTTAATTGCAAGCAATGAACATAGCAACATAAAAATTAGTGAAATTTTGGGTTTCCTCGGGTTCCAAGGACAACACATTCTCATTAAATCTGCTCCTCGTTTGTGCCTGTGCAATCTATAGAAACATCCGAAAATGAGTTTGGATCGCATGCATCTTTATTCCTACAGCCTATAGTTATTAGATTGTCATAGTCCATGTTACCTCACATCGTCGACCGCGATGTTGGGAGAGACAGTCCGGTATCTTAGTTGGATGCCTTGCTTGATTGACTAGTCTGTTCCGATTAACGGATGTAACATACTGTTGGTCTTGGTGTACGTATATAGACCTTTCCATTTCACAAGGTAAGAGAATTTTATGGGTATACGTTTAATTATTTGAAAAAACGAAAGCTGGGCAATTATTAAATCAAACGCTTCCTTTTAGTACTGTCTTGGTGAAAACGTTACACATGAATTGTCTAATAGTTTTAGCACAAGTGACAAACTCCCATGAAGTAAAAATCATTCGATGGCACCATACACAGGCTCTGTGATCGGTAAGCAAACATCTGTTCAGTACTCTTTGTTAACCATAAGACATAGGGTTGTGTAGGATGCTTGTGTAAATGAATCATGGATACAACTAGCACAAGTGTGCTTAATAGGCATTCGTACTCTACCAATAATTGGCGTCAAGGTGGTATAAAATTATCAGATCAGTTTTGTTCTTTTTTACATACTGCGGTATATAATGAACAGTACTCCGGATGTGCCGATGCTTTTTGAATATTGTAGCATTTCAAACCGTATAAGAATGCACAAAATTGCAAGTATATTACATTTTATTCGGCTGGATAAGCCGATAATGCTATCCTCATTCCCATAGAATAAACCTTGGACCTAACGTTTCTTTTGTAACCACACTCACGTGACCAAACATTCGAGCGCAGATTGCGTCGGTCCGTTGATACGTATTATGGTAATTCGACCAGACTTTCCAATGGACCGAATGAGCAACCACTTTCACCGCGTAGACATTCCCTGAGAGCTATCGATTACTAGTTTTTTGCTGTCGGCTTCGTGTAGCTTACAGCCGTTGTGAAATGAATCATAAGCTTTGAGGGTTATGACCAGAATGACATAGAAAGCGGTTATATCTTCAAAAGTTGTATTTTAATTCTTCCCTTTAACCCAGTAACATGTGGTTATTGATTGTTCAATATGATATCCTCGTTGTGATCTAGATATCTGCGGTTTCCCCCTACGGTACTCTGGTTTAAAAATTAAAATGGAGTACCATACTAGCATATATATTCTCCAGTCCACATTACTCTTCTCTTGGAAAGTTTCCCCAAAGTAGAACTATTTTAAGAGTCATCTGGTTCAGTTTGGCTTTTCTCGAGAACATCGCCAGATTAGAATGTTTTGTATTGTTGTGCAGAAATGGAGGTGGAGTAGTTAAGAATCACGGATCACTAAGGTGCGATACGCGAAATTATGCGAATGGAGCCGTATGAACAGAAAGTAATCGGAGGCTGTAGCGCGAGCGCTATTTAATGTTGCATTGGGTCGTAGCTAGCTTGAGAAGTTTGCTTATTTTGTCCTGTTCTCTGCAGCTTCACAGATGGTAATCAGTGCTGTAGCTCTGTAGAGCAATTTTCAGCCTAAAATAAATGTACAGCAACGATTTTTTGTTAAGGATTGACATCCAGGAAGAACACCAGAAAGAAGAACCTGTGAGTGATTTTCTTGTATTGCTGCGCGGTGTTCGAACACCGCTGTCTACGAAGCATTGCACAAATCTGGTGCGGAAACCGGACAAGCAATCCTGAGGTCCGGCTTAGAGTTTTAGTTAATCGCGGTCGTCCACTGGTGCATGTGGTCAATCTCCATAGATTAGGTTGGCTGGGGCATGTGTTAAGCATGTCACTGAAGAAGTTGCTGCAATGTTTTTCGAGGCAGGTAGTGGGTGGAAAAGTCCAAGGGTGGTCGGAATTAGAGGTGGTATGAGGGTATGCAAACATTGACTAGGTTACTCGGTTATATTGTTCGCGTTAGACTTCCTGTATGCAGACCTGAGGATCATTGTAACCAATGGTTAGATACTTCGGGCAGTCTTCAGTCTTGAGAGCAGAAAGCAGTTTATCCTTGTAAGCCCCGTCCGATCACATGTAGTTATCCCGTTATATTCTATTGAGGTGCTCATCCAGGCGCCGCTCGAAAGCAGCGTCGATCGTCTCCTCCATCACAGTCGCAGGAAGGGAATTCCAGAGCGTTGTTGACCTCCGAGAGAGTTGGTAGACTACCGGAAGACCAACTGATTGAAGTCTCCGCAACTTAGGAGAGTAGCGCCACGGGCCCCCACGTGAGTGGTATGGCTGAATGTGGTAAGCAGTGGCGCTCGTGCATCTCCATTTCTGTGCAACCTTAGCCCATTTAAATTCTCCATTTTTTTTCTTCGACTCCACTTTTAACTTTACTATCTTTCCCCTATTCCTTCATCCCAATTGGCAGCCTGAAGATAGCAACCAAAACCGCAACAAGAAAATGTATGGTTCATGGTTGTAAAAATTGAAACTGAAACTGGTTAATTGGAGTGAGGGTAAAAATGCCATCTGACACGTAAGCTGGTAGGATGAACAAACGTTCAAGGACGAACCGCACAATGAAAGACACATCGAGGTTGAGGATCACTCGTGTTCGTACGTTTGCGTATGTCTGTTAACTGGGTCAATCAATCACCCGATAGCACGTACAAGAGTACGCATGTTTGTATGTACGTGACTGTCTGAGTCGGATGCGACAAATGTCCACTGACAACATTTTCTGAGACAACAATAAAGTAGGCCACTAGCAATTAAAGTTGACCTCTGAAATCAAACGACGCATATATCTCTCTCTATAAAGCGTTTGGACTAACCATGAACAGTTTATCACAGTACATTTGGCGAGGTCTTCCAACCGATGTACACCATCACTTCTCAAGCGGCCTGGTGGCATTTTACATGGTAATGGCTTTCAAGAAGTGATTCTCGTTCTGCTCTCATCGTGGAAGGTTAAAAAGAATCTGTATTTGAAATCCTGTGGATATCTAAACAAACATGTTTTCCGCGGCTTTAATTTGCATTCATGAAACGGTTGCTGACAATGACGGCGATCGAAGGAATGGATCAGGGAAGCATCCGTTGCATAAACAAAACTGTTTTTCGCAGCAACTCAAGATTACTATATGAAAGAGAACTTGGATTTGTTGTGCGGTAGCTGCAGGAGGTCTACATTTGAAAATGAGTATGTGAGTTTCGTGGTGTCAAACTGTATTAAAAGTAGGTAAATGGCTCAAAATCTGTTACCAGAACGAAAACACTGACAACAAACTCAGCAACCATCTGCAGATGAACAACAACATTGTGTGTTGTCACATGGTTTGGATCGATAAGAAGTGATGACATTAACCAGTGACTTTGATGCAGTAACAATTGAACCGCTACCAAGTTAGAACACAAAGTGATGGAAAAGGGCAATTAGTTACCTTCTCACGGTAGGAACATGGAGCTGATACAGTATTCCAGATGCGCAGTTTCAATCCTAATTTGATGGATCTTACACACTTTCATAGGTGAAGTTTTGGTACCTAAGCTTTTCAACTGAATAAAAGAAAACTAAGTAGTAAAGTAGTTTTAGTACTACTTACTTGGTAGGGCTGAACACGTAAACTCAGACCGATGGGATGAAATGATATATCTACCAATAGACACTGGTAGATGTACCACAAAATTCACAACTTTAAGAGCTAAATCAATTCTTTTTGTGAAAATCATGGCTTGAAACTATGATCATCACTGCGAACTTTGTCTAGTATTATTTACACTGAGTATCCGTTAGCCAACGAAATGCAGAGTCCACGATTTCTCGGAAACAAGTCAAGGGAAATAGGTCCACGAAACAATAAGCATCTCGTTAGTCAAGTTACCCATTCATGTGGCTCTTCAATAAGAGATGTGCTCTGGAATTGAATTTGAAGAGATTATATTCCTTGATAACGCCGGAAAATCGTTCATGCGCAGCAAGAGTAGACTGGTTTAAAATTTCCTAGACAAGTTGCAAAGTAAGTTCATTCGATCGAATTAAGGATAATATAATAAGAAGCTTAAAGTGTACAGCTTGAGTTCTGAGACATATATGAGTTTGAGTTCCTAAAAGAAAAGTAATAAAGTTGATTGTTTGCAAAATTTAGGTGCGTTATTAAATGGGTTGGTATTTATTAACATTATGCACTCAGATATGACTAAAATAGACTTCGCCTGGGGTTGCATGAATTCGAGAAATATGTTGCACAAATTGGTTTATAATCAACTGGCTAAATAAGTCAAAATTCAGTAAACTATCATCAAAATATTTTAAATATTTGGGTGTTATTCGCAACCATTTGTGGTCTGAGCACATCAATAATTTATTTGCAAAAGTCAGAAGGATTTCCGTTTTGCCGCTCGCCTAAGGTGAGTATCCATTTCCTCCCATCTGATAAAACAGTTTTCCATGTCTTACCTCGCTGACTCTATGCTTCCCTAGTGCTTTGTCCTTTTTTATTACAAAAATATATGCAGTGATATCTAGGTCACTCAGACATTTATTTATGTGTTGTAGTTGATTAATAATTCAGTCAATCCATCACGTAGTATCCCAACACACCGAAGTCTGTGATAACCTGGCTCAAAAAATACTGTTTGACTCCCGTCACCCCCTTAACTCCGCATTATCTAAATGTATTTCAAACTCTTCTACTCGATTTAAGTACAAACACAGTCAAACACACATAAAACCGTAATACTCTTCCAGTGTTCCTTACTCGATGTTTGTGCCACCCGGACCGTATTTTGCATGAGTTGATCATAGCTTTGAGTTAACTTCACAAACTTAATGTATTTATCCATTTCTTTGATTTTGTGGGGTATCTGGCAGCTGCATTTGCACCAGATGGTGTAATAATGTAAATTCTTGGCTTGATTTGTCATCATTACTATCATCCACCACCACCACCCCCTCCTCCTCCTCCTCGTCATCATCATCATCCGAGTCATCGTCATCATCATCATCACCATCGTCTTCATCGTGATCGTCGACATGGACGCTATCATCCAAGTCATGATCGTGACTATCGACTTCAAAACAAGGAAATACATTGAGGTGAGTTTATTAATGGGTGTCAATGTTTCAAGGAAGCCAAAACAGGCACGAGAATTCAAGATGAATAGAAAGCATCTTAGCCTCAAGAATATGTCTATTCCTGTCTGTTTTTTTTTATTGTACTTCGCAATGTATTTTTCTGTTGGTTGTTTAAATGGCAACTCGAGGTGGTGGCAAATAAGAAATGTTGCTAGGTAGCTTCTCTGAAACAGTTGCCATAATCCTAATATATTATTATTTGGTAAGATCTGTTTGTACAGGATGAACCTGGTCTAAATACTTACGTGTTTATATTTCTCTGATAACAGATTGCAAACAGCTTACCATCAGCAAACCATCATAAAAATCATCCCATAATTTTCGGTCCTTTTAGGCTACTTGTTACATTCAGCCGGCCATTTATTTTATTGATTTCTTGAGACGATTATAAGTTGACACGTCAATCAGCATTAATGTTCTATGAGAGTAGTGGAGAATCAGTAGTGCAAATCTATCGACCCAACTGAGGACTAAACCCAACCCGGTTGAAACAGCTTTTCAGTTCACACTCCACTCGTTCAGTATAGAACGGGATTCACTGTATGATATTGCTCTAGGAGGTACTAAAAAGATGGACATGAATGATGCCTTATCCGACTNTAGTTCCTGATTTTGGCTGTCTACGCTGTCTATGTGGTCAAAGATTATTTGAACCCATGAAACAGCAACGTCTTTATTAATATCTAACAATTGCTTGTGATTGACAATGAACTGCCGTTCTGTGAGGTGAAAACGAAAGCGCTATTGAACAGTAATGGT
>UZAN01041527.1:0-10309 GCA_900618425.1 Echinostoma caproni
GTGACAGGACAGTGCGGTGAATCGGTGTAGGTGTGTGCGTGCGTGTGTGTACACAAGTGTCAGAGTGTCAATATGGGCAGAATTTATTCTATACTTATCCTATTTTAAAAATCTTTATCGATATAACTACAATTTTCGCTTTCATATGTGAAGAACAAAAGATGATTTTTTCATAACTCTTAAGTTAGGCTTTATCTGATAGCCAGATTGAATCAACTCAGGTAGTTTCACCGGATATAATGCTGAAGTGCTAAGTTTCCCGGCTCTACGGATCTCCAGTGGAACATTAATATCGAGAAGCAACGCTTCTTCGGTTTACCAGCTACGAGCTTAGAGATTCCTGTGGTATGGCAATAGCGGCCTTGATGATGACTGAGGCGCCTCTGTCTTCCCCTTGAATTTGCTCTCAACATTCCTATATTCATCTGTTCTTTTATGCAAAATTGGTGGTCCGAAGACCGCAACCAAAACAGGCGCAAAGCAAGTTCATGGTTAACGGTTGCGAAAACTGAAAACTGGGCCACCCCTCGGCACAGGGTTCGAGATCTCCGTTTTGCTGAGATCACTATCCTATTAATCTTCGCCGTCGATACGGAAGATATTAGAGACTGCTGCTCCAGTGATCTACTGCCATCTTTTACCACAACCGAAGACCATCAATAGTGCCTGGTGCCACAGAACAATCGAATGGGCCAATCCAAGCTTGATACTCCAAAACAACTTCCGGTATTTCAAAATTATACAGGAGAGATTTCAGTCAGCTGACCACGCACAAACTCTGTCAAGATCGTTTGGCATCGAGTTTGAAGTGATTGTCAGCCGTTGTGGTATCCCGTACACACACACACACACACACACACACCAGAAGGTTCAGTATTCAGACTCCTTTCTTGTCGCTTGCATTTTTCAGTTCCCTGCATGCCTTTAGATATCACCCGAACACCTAGAGCCATCAACTTCCTAAAAGTTCTTTTTACAGCTTTTTACTCATTAAAAGAAAGCGAAAATACTATTCTTATTTTTTGAACCGTCCTTGAACTTGAGGCACATATGACAATAAAAGGATAACCCTGAAGCAAATCAATGTAGCCCTCTTCTGCTCTGTCTTCTAGGATTTGATACATTAACGTCTAAGCTCATGACAAACTGCTCACTCTCACAACGCGACCAATGGATCGGTTCATTTTTTTTAGGTCATTGTGATGAAACTGTAGTATGAGTATAGAACCATAATACACTATTAATGTTTCCCTTAGTCATATTTAGAACTTTCGGGAGATGGCGCAACATTATGCAACCAGGCTTCAAACCGACCGAAAACAATCTCAGTGTCGTGTGGAATGCTCCAAACATAAAGATCAATTCACAATCGGACGTTGGATACAACGCTTACGACCATTGAACTTGGTCTGCTGCTTATTTGTCTTCGGCCTTGCATCTGTCCTCCTCTGGTATAACGATCTTCAATCCACCACTATCCTACTCGAGTAAGACGTGCCGAAATTCTGTTCAAGTTTTCGCTGTTCATAACACCAATTTTGGATGAGCATATTTTGCCATCTGTTTCTTTTTCAAACCGCTTGTGAAAAATTGCAGGATTGTGTGGTGGAGCCAAACAGTCCAGGCCATTTCACATTAGCAACTATTAGTGATATAGGGAATGGTCGCTCAGTATACGTTGGGATATCCTGCTCGGACCAGAGTATAGACGACTTTAGTCACTTCATCCAGTGAAATCTGGGATCCAATTTTAGTCACACTGGTTATCGTTCTAATAGAAATTATCCAAATTTGAGATGATGTGCAATGATCGTATCTCGGGATGCGGATGTTGATGTTGGTGCGTTCTGCTAGCTGGAAGTGTTGTTCGCAGACGTCTCGTAGCTAAGATAGCTAACATCCTCGGTGCGACTTCGGGGAAGCGCCAATCATCAGTGTGGTCGGGATTATAAAGTTTTGTTCCAGAGTTTTTGATTGCCTGTTTGCCTCCGTTTGATCTTATTGGTCAATAGCAACCACCAATAGCAACAGCCAATCAAATCACAGCAAACGGTGCTGTTGACCAATAGGATTGAACGGAGGCAAACAGCCAATCGAAACCCTCGAACAGAACTATATAAACTCGGTCACACTGAGGACTGGCGCTTCCACGAAGTCGCACCGATGATCTTGCCTAGCTTGGCTACGAAGCGTCTGCATAAAACACTTCCAGCTCGGAGAATTCACCAACACCAAATTTGCTACCATGGGGTCGAATTCCTGAGCAGCCCTAACTCAATGCTTACTAATGCATTTTAAGTTAACTTCATGTCCTTCATACTAAATCATCCTCGGTTTATTTTCGTTGAGTTGCTTGTCGCAAGCTCAGGCGGAATCACAATTGCAACCTAGTTCAATTTATCCGATCATCAAGTGGCTGGTCCGAGTTTGCTTACTATCCTTTCACAACCCTTCTGTTATCACCTTGGGTCATCCGCACAAACTCTACCTCTGGCGTTCACTTTGGCAAGATGGATGACAGCGAGAGCGAGATGAGTGTTTTTTCTGCAACCTGCACATGATGCAGTCAACTGCTTCGAAAGTTGCTTTAACTGCTCGACTGACTAACGAAAATAAAAGAGAATCCATATGAGAGTAGTATCGATATGAGGATACAGAAAATATGTGAACTGTGTGTGCTTGAAAAGTGAGTAGATGTGTGTTCTCGTTCAGTATCTCAAACCGTTGATCAAGTTGGTTAGGAGATACCACACCGTGAAACTCTATATAACCTATGTGATCAAACCTCTAAATCGGGGTTTTATTACTCCTAAGCCGGGTCATAGTTGAACTACCCTTGCTTTTCATCAACTGTTGCCTACTGTGATAAACATTGCCCGTGGATGAATATTATCCGGTTTCGGTTCGTGTAGAGTTTTCCAACCATCTTAATCTATGGCACATCAGGAAGTCGCATCCTTTTGTAGTTCAAAGCCTTAAGTGACAGTGACTTAGGAGCGCCAAATCTCCTAGTGTTGCAATAAAGTAAACTACAGACGATCATTTGGATAGTTTTCTTTAGAAGACATTTCGATTAGAAATCAATGTCGCCTAGTTCCAATTGTGGTGTATGCACCACTGTGAATTTCCCAAAAGGACAAACCAGATGTGCATTGCTTTCAAAACATTTTTATGCTGAGTGGCACCTCCTCAAGTCATGGAAACTTACCTTTGATCATTCCCAATAGACACAAGGGTCTTGCAATGCTTCAAGGTTGGTCAGTTACGTGTGTGACAAGTTGAACTTGTATGGAAAACAACTCCTAATCGTTTTAGTTTTACCCTATGTTCTGTATAGTGTTAAGACAAAAGGTGTTTCCTGTTTTCATGAACTTCCAAATCAACAAGGAGACTTATCTAAACACAAGTGTTTTGAGTATCTGTGAGATTTAGTACATGATGTACAGAGTCGTTTTAACCATTACTCACTTCCTCTTCATCCGTGTCTGCATTACACGTGGCAGTAAACCAGAAGGACATCCAGATGAATTGATTCTTCTCGGGTTCTATGATGCTGTAATCCGTGCCTACAAGTCCACTCGGTCGTCTCATGCTAAATTGCTTGTGCGCGATTCCCTATTGCTAATGAATGAAGTGCTACCGGATGTGAGTGAGTCTGCCCTATCCCGGTGGCTACAGGACAAACTGAAGTTGAAACACTCCCGGATCCGAGGGCGGGTTGATGTGAACACCTACGACCGACCTGAATGTCGTGAACCGACTCGCTTATCCGACTGGGTGGAAATCCATACACATGCACAAACATGCCAACAAGGAGTGCAAATCGCTCGAAGTCTGCATCAATTTTACCCCAATATCACTGCGCGTTTGGCCGTGACAGAAACTTGCAACTCGACAACCATTTCAAAAGATCTTTCCAAACAAATTTACTGGTATTTCAAGCAACCCGATAAAGCTTTTCTGTGGCTTCGTCTCGCTAAACTCTCGCAAAGACGATACATTTTAGTTGGGCGTGATTTGGATTATTTGACCAAAGATAGCGATTTGAAACGCTTGTTAAACATAATATGCACCGATCAGGCGGATATTGTAGGTGGAGCGGTACGTTGGGAGCCTGAAAGACACTGGGATCTAGGTTGTTATCAGGTGAGTGGATTTACTGAACTTCAAGATGTCAACATCATAGTTGTCACTACAAGTGTAGTCATCTTCCACAGATGCCTGCTTTTATATTGTTTTATTATTTTACTTTTTTACTTCTCTCACATTCATGAGAGATTATAGAAAGGATTTTCAGGAACAGGAAGGCGATCTGCCAAAGTCCCCTCAATTTGTTCAAAAACGTCAGAATGATGCAGGTTTGATACAATTGTCAGTCTCAGCTTCAATCGGCCTTTTTGAAGGCGTAATCCTAGTCTTTTCACAATCATCTGCAGACTGCATAGAAGAAGTCAACTGTGGCATGATTACCAACGTCTCCATAGCAGCTGTTCCGTCTTTCGATAGATGCATCGGTGCTAGTTGCACGGATTCCTCTCTAATACCTGACTAAAGTAGGAAAACGTTTCTGCCTACTAACGTGTAACATTTTTTCGTTCCTCATACGCTGTCTCGCAGGGAATTTGGGTTTCTGTTAAACTCATTCCCGTAGAATCCTCCTTTTAAATGGTTTGGCAGGACGAGGCCGTTGATAGATTCTTCGGTATTTTCATACTACAAGTGAGAGTTGGGTAGGGAATAACATAGTGGTTGGAACTGACCATAGTTAAAAATTAACCTTCAGGCATAACCTCCAGTTCTTCCAGTCAACCATAAACTTGAATGCACTAAACTGGAGTTTCACTCTTATTAGGGCTCTTTAGTAGTGCATATCCACCGTTTCGTCCAGTTTTTTTTAAATAAAATGTACCTTAAGAGAAACAATGGTCTGTCAGCTTACCGATATCTTTCCTTGTTAGATACCCTATAAGATGCAAACAACAATACAAACTGATTGATTTTGCTCATGGAAATACATGTGTTACATATAACCGTGTATCTGGTTTGATTGAAACAAAATGGGTGATCAACGGAGATTAACGAAAAACAGTTGCGAAATAACCCAAGGTTAATGGGTGTGAAAACCAAACCAAGGACCATATGAAAAACAGTAAATCAACAGAGGCAAAAAGTATGGATACATATGCGCAAATTGGTTGTCCTATATGAACTGCTTCGCGACTTCTATTACATTGTCTAGGTGATTACAGTTGAAAACCAGGTAATGTAAAAGCTTTTTATCGTTTCAACAATCATTTGTAAACCAATAACAATCTTTTGTTTGGCCCACAGTCCGAAATATGAAATATGTGCAATGTCAATTGTTTAAGAGCCAATGACGATCGTTCAAGAACCTTGAACGTATTTCAGTTTCCATTCAGTTTGTTGCATGATAATAGTCTATCTGATAACCTTACTCGTTAGGAAAATGAAAACCCGGTTTGAAAACGCGTTTTACTTTCTGAAGAAAGAAAAATAAGACTACACTGAAATGGTGGTATAATAAAGGTTCCAGGATTTACTCAAGTGATTTGCCATGTTCCTTCCTAACTGTACTTGCTTTCACGGACAGGGGGATTTTCTTGGACGTTCTCTCTTTGATACAAGCACTATGCTATTTTGTTGCTTGAAGTATTTTACTATTATTGATTTATATATTGACTCTGTTCATTTGATTTGGTGGAGAGTGACCCTACATTGTTGTTTCTACAAACGACAACTCGGTCAGCTTCACAACCCCTATGGGTCATCGACGAATTTTAAACGATCACCGTGGATTATGGGGTGAGAGGACATCCTGTACGTTTGCTGGCAGTTCCTCGTACATCTCACATCCCCATCACACATTCACTCGTTCGCTATGTGACATTGTGCAGTTTTTCCGACAAAGCAGTGTGTATAAACGTGCCAGCTACTTTCGGTTTTCTCCAGCTAAATAGCAGAATGTGACCAACTAACATACCATTAGAATGAAGTTGACAGCGTTGAATTTGTCGGCAAAATATGCTATATATTCTCACGACGGGATCTTGGATGCTCCTGTTGATAATCATAATAAGAATAATAATCGTAATAATAAAGAAGATAATGATTATCACTAGGGTGATTGCGGTTAATCCTAAGTTTGGAATGACAAAAAATGTTGATATTTCTAATTCTCAGATATCATGGCCTCACTTTACTTTTGCTTTAACATAATTTGCTTCAGATTCAATTATTTCTAGTAGCTTTGGTAAAAATTTGGAGCAGAATTTCACTGAAATTTGTATTTACTTGGCAAAAATTTGCAAAGGCTAAGAATGATGCGAACCATCACTGTTTATTTTGTTGGTTAGGTTGTTTGGTTCTAACACGAATCAGGGATCACAAACATTGGTAAGGGTTCGCAAACCATCGTGAGTCGTGATGCTATTAATCCACAACATGAACAAACTATGATCCAGTTTCACATGTCATATCTGGTCTTTTTAGCTCATATATTATTTCATTGTTATCATATGTTTTCTTCATTGTAAGAAGAGTACGGTTGCAGGGCCAAGATTATCACACATTTCGAGAACCGTTGCTGTTACTTTTCAAACTTCACCACGTTTTCCATCTTGCATAAGCTTTTCTGAATCCTAAATTTGTTGGTCTCACCTCACCACTCCGGACTTAATCACAGACATCTCTGCGCAATTTCACATTCCGTATGCAACCGGGTTACGAACTATCAACGGACTCATGCGCTTATTGCGATCACCTGATCTCCCCGTTCCTCGTTTCTCGTCTCCTGTTCATTCGCGGAATGCGTTACTCGTCTCTGCCCGGTCCGATCGCTTTCGTTGATCTGTTTGCTCGTTTGACTCATAGTGGGCTGGATGTGGTGGAACAACCGCGGGCAGTGGCCTGCACGGATGTGCTGTTTCACTTGCGTTCGCCCGAGCACAAACTGGATCAGTTCGAAAGAGAACAGTGGTCCATGTTGGTTCATAAGTGGAAATTAAATAGAATTCAACTTTCCCTGCTGGTCGATCACAAATGGGATTGCCAGGAGGCCGGAATACAATGCGACACATTCGTACGATCTGGACTGTTAATGCCTCCGTGTTGTTTACGGGAACAAAATCGGTGTTTCAAAGGATTTCTCAAATTGTGTTCCTCTTTGGCGGTCAAAACGCGTATGCATGGAGACTATTTGACGGGGATGTTCAACCCCTTAGCTGGAGATAGCCCATGGCAATCAGCTTTGGAAATTCAATGGAATCACCCGGAGTATGAGGTCATTATGAAAAATATTACTGATCCGTTATACACGAAATACGGTTGTCAATTATCGGAAGTGAGTAAATATGACAGTGGTCAGTTGATATTAAGTTCGAAGAATTGGCAATGGACAACACGAGGTGAACTGCTGATCACCAACCAATCCAATCGCATGAATTCGACCACTTTAACTAGACCTACTTTGGTCAATGTGAATGGATTTTGGACAGAAACACATTTCAATCCCGGACTGGTCATGTCTCGTTCACTGTTCATGACTTTAGAATATGCGTCTTCGGAGATTGAAGACAATTTTTGGAATACCGGAATGGAACTGATTCCGGTACCGTTCTGTGCGGCACATCAGTTACGTGCTAATTGTTTGAGTGGGAATTTCCTCCCATTAGGCAATTTGCAATATCAAGAGTCGGAATATTGGTGAGTCAATCAGTCGGACTCATTTGTCAACCCTGAACGGGATTACATTTTTGCAATCATTGCTAGTAAAGTGACTTGTGAAACAGACACTGTTTTATCTCCACATCTCACCATGTGGATGCGTTGCATTCGTCAAACAGGAGTCTTCACAGACACAGTTCAGTGTTTCCGAAGACAGCTTGTATACTGCTTTGTTTTTCTATTTGAACACGAACAGTGTGAATCGTGTTTCCAAATCTCTCTCTCTTTTGTAATCCTATTTTAGCATGCAACATTTGTATATGTGATTTGGGACCGGAATAAAAACGGCATACTGAGTTGTGTAGGAAGAATCGTAATTTGCACAATCAACAGCATATATGAACATTAGAACACCAAAACCATAAATAAAAAAGAATGCATTATTTGGCAACTATCTCCAAAATCTATACCTGTGGTGTGTTCATCAACTGTGCCTTGCAATGTACTAAAAGATGTTTACTCTGTTGGTGCCAGTTGAGTATGAGCACCTGATTGTAATGAGAACCGTTGATATTTAGTTAACCTTTCGCAATGAAGGACTGTCTGGTACTACGAATGTCCCCCCGGTAAGATGAAACTTGAAGCTGCGTTAGTTACAGATCTCCCTCAACCCAGAATAGGAACGGGATTTGTCATTTTTTGTAACACTGGAACCTTACGCTAAGGGTGTCTGAATATCGACAGTGAAGTTCAGGAGTACCAATTTTGATTCTCAACCGAACGTTTCACTGTCAAATCGTAGCTGAAACGCAAAACTAGTATACACAGGACCGAGGCGGTCATAGAGCTTTGGTTTGGATTTCAGCTTACAAAACCGTAAATCGTCAACTTTCCTACGGCAGCCTCCGTTGGTGTCTTTTGTCTACCCATCTCGATATAGTGAAAGTAGCAGAAAGCTGACGGCAGCATAAAGGTAGCGATACATGAATCAATTAAACTAAAATTGCGAGGAGACTGGGTAGAAGCATAAACAGCACTGTTCAGTACATTCGATCATTTTTCTTCAGCAGCGCGACTTCATCGGCTCAAGAGTCCGATCAACTTCCCGGTGGTTTAGTGGATGGCATGCTTGCGTTCTACTTTTAAGATTACGAGTCCGATCCCCAGTAGGGTCGATGGATTTGCTCAACTGTTGAGACCCGACCAGGTCAAACTAGCTGTCCAGTGATTTCTAGCTTTTCTGTTCTCGGTTTATTTGTTCTTTACACGACAAAATTCACAATATCATACTGTATTATTCACATGAACGTTCAGTCAAAACAATGCCAAATCTTTGAACAGTAAAGCACTCCATAGGTAAAATCATTGCGAAAATCGAGGTTCACCGGTCAAATTTGGGTTGGACGGAGGAATGGGGTGAGAGAACATACTCATCCATCGGAAACACGGCGGAAACCCTAACACGGCCAGGCCAAGTTGGTTGCAGAAGAGTGCTTTGTGACGCCGAATGGATACAGTATCAGCAAACCATAACAACTGTTCAGTTTTCTGTCGACTGAGCACATGTAAATACTTGTTTCGGGTTGATGCGAATAGACCTGGAGGGAATCTTGAAGCCATTAAGCTTCAGATTTCTAGAGACGTGCTCTAAGATCCCAGCGGTTAGTCGTACCTCGGTTCTTTCGACATTCTTTCTACCGCAAGTGCATTGAAAAAGGTAAGTACAAGAAGAGACTTTTAAGAATCCGACTTGTCCAAGTTGGATTCGCCAACCATTAGTCTGCTTTTATGGAGAACGATCAGCGAAGTGGCGTAGTATGTTCTTGAGATAACAGGTTTTAAGCTATATTGTGTCAGTTTCTCACTCTGATCACCTTTATGCGGTAGCGTGACGAGAACCCTTTTCTTTGGTACATCGTATCTCCATATCTCTTATTTCCATAGTTGCCGACGAACTTCTGGGGATATCCACTATCCTGCAATGCACAAGATATCAAATCATTGTTACTTTCAAGTTTTTTCTGAGTTGTAAATTATATTCTGTCTAGAACATAAACCCTTTAACAGGGCTCGTTTATTATGCATTGTACTGATGCTTCTGAAGTTCAGATACTGTGCCTTCGAAGTTGGTTTGTGGAATGCAGACCTCATGAGCGACCCATCATCCTTTCCCGTGATTTGCACATTTTCTCTTCGATCCTAATTTCAACCTTTCCTGTCTTTCTACTGATGTTCATCCAAATGGGTAGCCGAAAGATAGCAACCAAAACCGGCGAACGATAGTGCATGGTTAGTTGCGTGTTAACATGAAGGTTGTGTTCAAAATCACCAGCACAATTTACTCAAAACTAGCTAACCTCAAAGATCCGCATGAAAAAGGGGACACTTTCGACGTAGTCTATGGAATACATTATCTAGACTGTCCTGGAACGTATGTCGGCCAAAAGTCCAGGAGCTCAGACAGACGAATGACTGAACGCATGCGTCTAACGAAGAAGAACCCAAATGATGCAGCAGGGTGGAATCGAGTAGAACATACTTCCGCAATCGCTGGTTACGCAATGTGCGAAGGACATGCAGTTGATTTCGAAAACTCGCACATTCTGAAGCATGGGTTCAAAAGTCA
>UZAN01041527.1:17333-54696 GCA_900618425.1 Echinostoma caproni
TATGGGACAAGAGAAGCACCAGCTTGTAAGCTATTCCCATAATAGAACTTCGACTTTGAATTTGACTTCAAATCTTTTTCATAAATTCCTTTAGTCACAATTGGTCAATAATAGATACAAATGAAAACAAAAGTACAGATAGATATATGTTTAATTTGAACAAAATAAGTCATGCTTCTCATTGGTATCTGGTACTCAATCCCATGTCTTGCTGCGTTTATTATTTGGATTCCTCCCCCCCCCCGGATATTATAATATTCAACCGGTGGACTGATGAAGATTTCGGGTACCCGCTTCTCAGCTGAGTCCACTTCACTTATATAATCTTGCCACCGAAATAACCGTCCACGCGCTTAGTGGGGCTTGGGCACGAAAAGTGTGCTGACCATTAAAATAAAGCATGCAGATTCGACCGGTGAGATTGGAAACATATTGTGTCCCTGAGTACGACGATATTCTATAGCACTTTCACTTAGTACCAATAAAATAAGGTCGTTTTCTTTGCCAGACATGTAGAGGCTAACCGTCAAATTGAGCCCTGAGCATGTGTGTGCATCAAATTTACCGATTTTTCGACTGAGTCGTCCAGTCTGGTTTTCTTGTGAGCTTTGGTCAAAAGAGGTTCAAGGTTTGACCATCGTCTTCACTAAATGGGCAACAAATTTTTCTGGTGAAGTTAATGAAAACGATGGTCCGGTTGCGGGCGGGTTCACCTCGTTGGTCCATGTTAACATTGTCTTAACGTTGACCTTTTTTCGTACATGGCAAAAAATACAAATACACAAATACCATTGCTTCCAATTGTATTTTCGAACTCATCAGGTATTTTTAATAGAATAAATATGACAATTCTGGAGTTTGATGATGCATCTGAGTGAAATCTCTTCGGCGGAGTGATGCATATTTAGTAGTCTCAATGTGCACGGAATATTCAACTCACCAAACCCCTATCAAATACGTCTTTGAAATTTATCCACATACTTCTAAATTGGTACATAAAATCATTTACTGGATTTGATCATTCATTTTTGTCACAAGAAACTTCTTTAAACTTCCTTATCCATTTTGTAGCATTATGATATTATCTGAGTTACATTACTTGCTGGCCCATCACCAGCCGGTTCCTCCTGATAAACATTATTGCGTTCTATTCTGATTCAACCAAACATAAATTGTGTTTTTCGCCACAGTGCTCCTAACTTCCTTTTCATACTTTCCATATTAGACTATTGATGATATCTAGCGGAAGATGATATCGAAAATTCAATATCGCCAGGTGGAATATCGGTCCCATATATTAGACCTAACACTTAACCTAGAGAGCAGTCAACCGTTCTCCAGCGTCCAGAGATCGTTGAAAACTGATGAACAGTGTGGAAACTGCAAAGCAGGTGTCACAATAAAGTTAGGGATCTGGGACTAATAGTCACTGCGTGCTTAAGGTCGATGGTACAACGGGATGTGGTAGTGTACCAAGATCACCGCTTTTGTGCTAGACAACCGAAGTATAAATAACTATTTGCTAGCCTGTTGTAAGAATAATCTATTGTACCGCGTTTAGGTTTGGTTGCTCTCCTACAAAAGGAACGTAATTAGCTTGGGCAAATTTCGGTGATTAGCAACAAGAATAGATTTTGGCCATCAGGTTAAGTCTAACCAAACAGCAAACTCATCGAAGCGCTTATGAAGGAACTGACGGGGCTTAACCCAAGCACCTTCTTCGTCAATGCCCGTCCCCCACCGACACATTCGCGATTGTGCGCTCAATCTCATAACAGTCATCTGAACAAAAAATCCAAACACAGTTCTTAATGGTTTCGGCATTCAGGTGATGTAATAATATGCACGATCTACAATCCTCGGACAAAACGGATTGGAGTTCTGTCTGGATTTAAATTACTGGTATCCGACGTAATCCTGCAGGCATAACGTGGAACGCCTAAACATTATACGTCTCTCCCTAACAAAACGAGAAATACATTTTCTTCGTTGACATATGTATATATCTCCAAACAGATGGCTCGACATAACAAGTGCAGAGAGGGATGCACACATATTAAAAAACGACTGGAGACGATTCGGAAGTCAGACTAGCAGTAACTGCTATTCCTCCTTTACAGACTAACCTGGTGTGGCTTAGCTTATCGTTTCCTGCGTTGAGGCCGGTAGGAATCACTACGAGTCAACTGAACCGAACGAACCGCCTCATCTTTTATGGGTGTCCGGAATAATTTTCCCTGAAAACGTGGAGGAGCAATGCTCAAATACCTTACATTCCATTCCAGTTTTCGTTCGGTTATCGAAGAGACTACTGCCCAGAATGGAACAACACATTGTGCCACCTTGAGAGAGGAGTTACACTATAATTTTCTGAAACTGTACATTTCCGTGTGGAACAAATTGTCCACTGACACAAGCATGTTTGGGTTGTGTGTCTGAACACGGTTGAGTTGGATTCATGTCCAGACCGCTTTCTTTCGATTCGGATTCGGTGATGTCATTCACTGTGACAAACGGCACCAGTACATCATCGCCGTACAAATGCCGCACATAACGACCCGGATTGTACACAGTCGGTACCCAGTGACCAAGCATGGAGACGCGTGTCGAGCGCACAAACATGCCTTTGCGAGAACAAAGCAATTTTGCCCTTCCGGCTAGTTGGATGCGCCAATTGAACGAGGTGAGCGTGTGATGCAAACAGGCCGCGTGAGCGTGTCTTGCACAGGTCTCAAAACGTTCTCGTTCCATGGTCAAATATTCCCGCTGGGTTAGAGTACACACCCCGGACGGATCGAGTGAGCGTTGCACAAAACGGCCCAATGTGGCCAACTGGTACACGTCCCAAGTCACTTCGAACTCGTGTGTCCACGGAGCCAAACCACCGGTCACTTTTAATGCAGTCAGCAAACTGTCCGAGGTGAAGCAGATGGATACGTTTTCTCGCAAAGCGAATTGGAAAAATGCATTCACACAATAAGCCAATTCCCATAGACAACACGGTGGCATTACGTAACCGGGTTGGGCAAAATTTTCACAATTTATATCAACTTCGGAGCAGTTCCAGGTGTGCTTGATCGGACCGGGAAGCAGAATGCGTGAAACAATCCACAGTTTGGCCAATTGAAGCCAAATGGATTTGGGTGTTTCACTCAATCCCTGATCACCACCACCACCAGTACCACGACTCGCATTGTTTCCAGCCACATGAAAAAGGACATCAAAACACGAAACCACGTGATTAGTTCGAACGGTGACACCGTGATATTGTACACTTTTATGGACCAGTTGCAGAAACATGTCGACAAACGGGAGTGTTCGACCAGTCAAACGTTCTTGCCAATGTTCCAAAAACAAAGCCCGGCGGATGAGGAATGGTGAGGAAATATAATCGCAATAAGCACATGATTGAACGGAACGATCATAGCCCGGTTGGAATCGTATGGTGAAGTTTTTCACTGCGGTCTAATCAGTAGTGGTAAAATCCAATAGGAAGAAGGACGATTGCATTAGAACACAAGGAACAGAATTTGGCATAAGTTAAGTATTGATTATCGAATGGCATTCAGAAGTGGCACGTTTTCAAATCGTATAAATAAACTATCAAACATATTGGAATAACCGTCAATTGTTTGCAATCTTTCACTTAAAAAGACAACTCTATCGGAAACTATTTTCAGAAAAACTTGGACCAAATATGTATATCCTTCTCGGAAAGTCGGTCAATACAAAATAAATAAGAAATAAGATTTGAAAATAAAGAAACATTAAGTTTCCGCAGAGTAGGCAAATAAATGCTTTCAGTGAATTCAACCTCAAGCTCGTACAGTCAAACGGTAGGGAAGTTGGTCACGTGTTGCAATTAGTACAAAAGCCCTCAAACTATTTGCGATACCTGGAGAACGCAATCAAAACTGTTGTATCCCGTATAAGTCAATACGTACGCAAGTAGTGAATTAAGTAGTAATTATATTTCCAGTATGTAAACGCAAACGTAGCCGGCCCGTAAGCCGGTGAGCAAGCAGTGCGTCAACACGCAGACAGGCAGGCACAGAACTGGCGCAGGTGTTACCAAAAGGAGTATGTCATCACGTTGGGCAGTGAACGAATCAATCAATGCGGACTGGTCAATACTGACCTCTGATTCGCTGAGGCGGATCGACCTTGTAACAGAGTGAGTCCGAATGAGGTGCGTACGTGCGTGTGGTGGCGGGTCACAACGGCCAATCACGTGATGGGCACATCACTCGACTGCAGACCACAACAAAAACTAACTGTACGTCGTTGTCATGATTACAAAGCATTCTGACTGGCTGGGGTAGTTTGGTAGCTTGAATCAACTTTCATTGTGTGCACATCAGGTGGTAGCTAACCTCTCATCTCCGAAACATTATCCCATCCATTCGGAAGATACTTTGAAAGCCGAAATGCAAAATTGAAGAGGAACGCACCAGAAAATACCTATCCGCATAAGTTCTATGTGGAGGGAAAATCATAGACCAGAAGGAGAAAAATGCTTTGAACATCAAACTTTTGTTGAAAGATACCACTGTTATCAGGGTTTCTAGAGTTTCATCTAACACGGTGCTGTTAATCTAAGACGCGTATTCTTTCAGTCAACAAGCATCGGATGACATAAAAATGATAAACCGCCAATAATCGCCTAATATATGATTGTCTACTAAATCACTTATGATGCGACTTAAGTACTTCGAGCAGTAGGTTGAGGCAGTAATATCAACGCATCAGAAAACACAATCCAATTTGGTGCATACATGGTGGGGGCCGAACTGTGCCAATCTGAACTTCTGCCCGTTCAGTGTAGGCGGGATACTCAGTTGACATGCACTCACAATCACCAATCCAGTTTCACTGCACCCCGTGAGAGAAATAAGGTTTCGGATGTGAGCGACGCAAAGGTGATCATTTTCCGTCTTGTGACAGGTGATTCTAGACCGCACAATTTTAACACGCACAAAGCTAATAAACGTTTCCATATAACTGTGGTGATCCTAGCTTACGGGATGGCTCAAACCACGGGGTGACACGTTACAATTTCCGGACAAATGTGTTGAGTGAAGCTTCCCATGTGATGCCAGTAAAGCACTTACGCGTTACGGCTTTCGGACTACGAACCATAGGCCGAATGTACCGACCAATCAGAAGCCATGCGGCCCAGACGGAAGCTATGCGACACCAGCAATATGAGTATGCGATTGGTAGATGCCTGGAGGACCAATGAAGTTCTTTTGTACATGTTACTTAAAACCCATGATTTCGTCCAGTAGATGAAGTGCTACTCCTGTAGCCTTTTCCTTGCGTCTCGATTACCTGGGATACTGTCGTGTAATGGCCAGTGTGATTCAGTGCTTACGTGGCGTCCGTGATTTCTGATAAATGATTCTTAATTCGTGTTCGGCGCGTACTTCAACCACCGCAGATAAGTACTTCGATATTGTCCTTATCCTAATGAATGCCCCGGAGGTCTCCTTACATTGAATCCTTCGCCGTCTCTATCGGAAATGGACAGACCAAAGAAAACCGAAGGAACAGATTATGATGTGAAATATTTGGGTGGTTTCCGCGAGAGCGAGCTTCAATCAGCTCTGTGCGTGTTAAGACTTTCTCACAAATTAAACGGACTCTGTTTTCTTCGAAATAAGAAGATTGCTTTAAATTTGCACGAGCATAACAGTGAACAGAAGCATTGTTCAGCAATGCACTTTCCCTGTAATCTTCCTGCGATTGTACCTGGTCTATTGAAAGCTGAATTGAATTTACTGAAGCGTGACGTCATCGCTTTCAGCCGTGTCTCTCGCATTCCCGTACTAGCATCGGTGCTGTATCGACGATGCATGTTCGAAGTTCGGAAATAAGGCTTTTGACTGCCAGCATAAGCCTACATCACATCAACCATCTGCTTGTAAACGAACTGTAGGATTCCTTCGACAGCTGATCCACGTTCTGTTCAGTGTTCCTCTTAGTTATTATCTTTTGCCCGTATTGCAACGACGCCTTGTTTTGGGATCAATCCTTGTGCACAATTTTTTAAATCTTTAGTTTACCACAATATAAATCAATAATATGTAATATTGAGCTCCCATTTACACGAGATGCCGCAAGGGGAAGAATCAGTAGGGGGCATTTTGACGCAGCGTAGTCAATATTCAACTCATGCAGATCAGCTGTTTTTTTTTGCTAAAACCAATGATCAGATATTAAAATAAGGTAGCAACTAACATTCCCGACCTATTCCGAGTTTTTCATCAGAGCGAAACTGTCTGAACCACAGCAGCACTCTCCACAAACAAATCATCAAAATTGACATCGTATGGAATGAGCCAAAACTGGGGAACATATGTTAACATCGGGTTGGAAATGGAGTGCAGTAAGCAACACTTGCACTGATTCGATGTGAATCTGGAACTTGGCGTGACGATGCGACAAAATCTATCTATCTATCTATCTATCCATCTATCTATCTATCTATCTATCTATCTATCTACCTATCTATGTGTGGTAATCAGAATAGTATTGAATTTAGGTATACGAGAATCCGTACTGTACTGCTCAGAACTGAATTGGCTCCAACCCAAACTGCGGACACGAGGAATTGATAGCAGCAAATGCTTGTTTATTGATAGAATAAGAGCATGTTTTATAGAAGGAAATATCTCATAGGATTGGTTGAAGGGCCGTCGTCCAGTTACGTAACCGTTTGCTCCGACGCCTCATATGAACTAACTCGGATGTCACGTTCGCCCAGTGTACCATTGGTCGAGCTTCCTGAACAGTGATTGGATGACATGAAACTGTACCTAGTCGTGCATGGATTGCGGTCACGGAAGTCCGGATCACCACACTATCTATGTATCTATTTATCTATCTGGGTGCATATAAATGCAATAATGTGTGCAATTTTCGGGGATATTTCGGTGACATGCAGCAATCCCATCAATGGTATTATTTTTAAAATGGCTGACGATGATTTCCCTCTTATCACACCATGTAGAGTTTATATTGGCAAAAGCACCAACTTCCAGTTTTTGAGGCAATGGAATTCGTCGTAGATGTTTTTTGCATCACATGCTGTTATAGGCATCATCGGTTAATTTCTATATCCAATTTTGACCGACGAGTTTCTTCTGCTAGTCGATACTTAAAGAGATGCTTCTCAAGAACATCAACATATGAAGTTGTGTTTATAGATGCAGACCACGAAACTGCATTTTCTATGAATAATAATATTCTTCAATAGGCTTTACGATGTATACTGTTCAACATGCTGTAAACTCAAAACAAAAGTCCAAACGCTGATCTACAAAACTGTGTTTTGAGTAAGTTTGAATGACCTCTATCATTTAGGACTGGAATCGTTTTAGGAAGATCTGGAAAATGCGAAACCAAAATGTCTCAAAAACGTTGAAAACGAACATTGTTCCAGGTCCTTTTGCAACCCGAAGGTTTTTTAGAAAATTTCGTTTTAAAGAAGCGGGTTATCGTGCTCTATTCAGCAAAAGAATACTGAAGGCAATCAGCAAAGNTCATTCGATATCTGCCGAGTAGCTGTATAAATCTCAAATGTATACTGTTCTCATTGTCTAATCCATGGTAGTTATATCAACTTAAGCATTTATTGCTCATCTTCAGGCCGGCTATAAGATAAGATATTCATTACAGTGGATCCAACAGGATGACAACAAACATCGAGCAGTACCACGTAGTAATACCATAAAAAAGCTCAACTAAAATCAATAATCGGTTGTTATGTCCATAAAAAACCAAGGTGTAATCGAAATTTCACTCGATTCATGGGTTGCTGTAGAACTAATCACGGCTTCGNTGAATCAATAATGAAAACTTTATGGAAAAAGCTTATTAAAATCGTCAATTATATAGTGGATCAAGGTTGAATAGGAAAGCGTAAGTGAGTACACCCTTCGATAACTGAAAGTATGCAAATAACTCACTTTATAACAACCGGCATGCCATTGTCCTTCAGGTTCCAAACGAACCGCACCACCTACTATATCCAATGCCCAGTCATTGAGAACACGAAGCAGTCTATCAATGTCCGTATGCTCAGAGAAAGTGACCATATTCCGTGCAACTAATATATACTTTGTTCTCGCTTCCTGAGCCAAAATGCGCCATGTCTGGGGCTCGGTGAACTGTTCCGGAATGATGCGTAGATCAACCAAAGGGGCACACGATACTTCTTCACTGTTCGTTGCCAAAATGATTGGCAATTGGGGATGAAGAGAGTGTATTCGTTTCACCACTGTGCATCCCACCTCGATCGTTTCCGGGTAGAGAAGAACCGTAACCAATTTTTGGACTGGTTGGCGAACACATTTGGTGGGTCTGTACAGTTGCGGGAAATCTGATTCTTCAGTGCTTACCACGGTACGCATCTCTGGACAGACTTCCGGACGGCGAGATTTGGTGGGCGTGTTCCGCCTTACTGTGTTTCCTTCGATTACGCCCATTTCGAATAGTACTGGATTAAGGCTGCGCAATGCATTGCGAATACTATTTCTGGTTTGTATTTCACGCGCTTTCCGATGCGCCTCAACCAGGAGAGTGCGAACTTCCACCAACCTGTTTCGTTCTTCCGGTGCGAATGCAGGACCTGTTTGGTTGCTAAAGATGAATTTAGTAATCGAATGCATCAGGTTTAAACAAGAATTCCAGCGCGAGGATGGTACTATTCTCTACGGTAGTTCTGTATGAAATAGCCTAATTTAGTATAGTTTGCGCTCTTGGGGATCGCAAACAAATATTGTCTGACGGTTTCCAAAAGAGTAACATTTTCATAAATCTGCGAACTTGAGGTCAGACAATACATTTTTTTCAGTTTATGCGTGCGCAACCAATGACCCGATACATTCAGATGCCGGTTTTATTTGTTGGTTACTTGTATAGTCGAACAATGAGAAAGTATTCAACGGGTTTTAGGGGAAAGCGGGTCAAAACTGGATCTGTGTTGAAAGTAAGCAAATAAACGAGCACGGAACAAGAACCAAACCAAGTTACTTACCCGAATATACTCAATGCCCAGAGATTGAGCGAAGCACCGAGAAGAGATACAGCAACAATTCCTTGGATCACATCGATTGCTCGAAGCTTGGTAGCACAAAGCGGTAAGGAGGCGGGGAATTGAAAAAGACTGGATTTTGGACTGAAAACTTGCCTAGCAGTAAAAACATCAGTTTGGTCCCCGAAAACTCACAGCAGATGTGACAAAAGGTTTTTTCACATCTTTGTTGATGCCATTAGACATATGGGTGAGCTTTCATCGATGGAAATTTCCGAAAGTGATGGAGTCTGTCTGTTGTTCAATAAAAATCGTTCACTCCCACTTTGGTTTTGTCCTTCTTAAACAAACCCTAATTCGTTTAACATTTACCTGAATCAGTTATCCAGTAAACTGAATGGCTGAGCTTTCAGAGAATAGGTTGCTTGGTACCAGTAGCACAAATAGCGGCTGAGTTTTGAGCAGTAAATAACTCCAATGGTAAAAATAATTGATGACAAAGACCATTGAAGTGCTGAACATAAGGATCGGAGTTTTCCACTCTCAGGGAACGGGAAAAATCGGAAATCATTAGTCGATTGAAAGGGTTGTCTGTGTCAAACTAGACGGGAGATAATATGAGGGAAAGTACACTCATTTGGCTTAGACGTGGTTCAGTTAAACTTTACGCTTCCTTAAGGGGTCTTTATTATGCCACTTAAAGGTAGGACCGTAAACATATTGAAAAAATAATGGATACTTACTACGTGTGTTGTTGTGGATTACGATTACGTATGCTTCTTAACAGACAGGAATTTAATCTAGGTGTCAGTTAAATATCATACAGTCTTTAGTACCAACACTGTGAATCTGTCCTAGATCATTCATCCTAAAGTTAATAACTTAGTAGCGTAATCAAGCTGATATATGAGTCGCGAGCTACGAATAAGATTCCTCAAAAACCGCGACAAGAACAAGGGGTTTGGTGACTCATATTTTCAACGAAACGAAAACAGCAAATCTGTAATTATTGTAATCAAATAGATGGAAAGGCCAGATAATGAGTACATATGGAAATGTGAGCAGATCGTATAATGCAGGCAAACGTAGGTTTCCGGTGAATTGATCAAAAGTCCCGTTCAGAAGATACTGTCAATGAAAAGCTGTTATCAATAAGGAAACTTCTTTTGGCAAATGTTTGTCCCCAAAATGTTATTGGTCGTAATTAAACTGTACGACCTAGCCCGTCAAAATTACCTCGGGTGGGTAGAAAATTTGTTTACTAACCTTTTTAAAATAAACATTGCGACCGAAGGAATTCGTAGAACATTATACACCTTAGTGAATTCCCAATATTCGGCGCCATAACAAGGATAGTTGCCACCATGTACCTCATCTCTCATTTCCATTTCTTTATAGGCATTTCTTTATGGGCCAAAGTATAGACAAGACTAAGATTCACCATGTTACACATAGGATGAAGTTGACTGAAAATGCTCTCAACTTTCAAAACCAATTGCCCAGTCCTGCCATATTTGAAATGAGCAACTAAGAAAAGGGTTCTGCATACGTGTTATACACATTAAGCTGTGCACTCAGCAAACGTGGATGCACCTGTGGAACAAAGATTTTATGATATTCTCAGTTATCCTCAGCATTTCTCTGCCCTTCTGATATGTGATTCTCAGAATAGAAACAATGTCGGTGATGACAACTTCCCAATAGGTATAGTGGCTCCTGAATCACCGTTATTTCTATTGACACTCTCGCACTAATTCACTCCTTGTTAAGTAATTGTCAATCTTTCATCAAAACACTGTCTTCCAACACTGTGCAATACACGGTTTGACGTTATGCCCCAATAGAACCCTCAATACTGATATTTCTTACTATTCTTTATATTATTGAGTATCTGGACCTCTGAACCAAAGACTACTCATTATCTCTTATTTCGAGTTTCCACCTAATTCAACTGCCTTGCTACAATAAACTCACAGTGGATGTTCTGTTGACCACCAATGCTCTCGAAAATTTCTGCTCTTTACCGTTACTATGGTATATACAGTAGGGTCACATTCGTCCTCATTGTGAACTATCGGCGGTCAATGGCTGTTAGGACTGTGTTCAAAAAATGACTCTGGTCTGTATAGTATTAGGTAACACGGATTTTACATGTGTATTCATATATAAAACTATTTCAGGACTGTTAAATTAAACAAATGCAAATCATACACCTAGATCCCTTGATTCAGCTTCGGTAAAAAATATGAAAGAATCCAGAGCGTCCAAAGAAGCTAAATAAAGCCTACCTTTAGGATGTGGAAATATCTAAGCCTGACCAAGAACCGCATTCGGGACTCGGCGCGTGATTTGAAAGCCAACTGGTATGCGGATCAATATTCACCTGACCTTGCCCTCGGCACTCCGCTGCTGAAAATGGCCTTCAGGTCAAAATAATGCACTTAATCTCATTGAAAGGTAGTAGCGTAGCCATTATCATCATTGGTTTGTCCTGACTGAATCATCGTTCCCCACGTGATTTTATTCTCAAACAAATTGTCGTATGTTGCAGCATCACATTAAATGAAAGGTAAATTGTCTGAAGTTTCATACATTCTGGGAAGAATACAAATGTTACCGATTGTTTTGAATTGTTTTGCTTATCAATTTTCTGCTAACATGCATCTCCCGTAGAAACTTTAGGTGATCAACCTTGTTTGATATAGCTACATTCTTTTGTTTTACCATGAAATAGGATTCACATTTTCATCCAACTGATAAACAGGTGGTTTGACGAGTACTACACCGTTTGAGGACGTTGTATTCGAATTATTAGATCAGGTGGGTAGAGTAGTCTTGGTGTAACCCATGGATAACTTTTTCTTACATCCTATTTCTGTTGATCAGTAGCTTAGCTTTAGGAGGCAGGTCACAACACACGACGGCTGGATTAATCGATCAATCAAGTATAGAAATGATTCCGGGATAATTCAGGCATAGAACATCCCTCTGGACAGCACCGAAGATTATTTTGCAATAACTTATCAAAAACAACTAATTGAGCGAGCAAGAGAATGCAGTTTGAGTAGGGGGGTGGTGGTGGTGGTAAGTTACTAGTACTAGTACTAGGTATCGTATCATGCGACCGCCTCTGTTTGACCAATAAAATGCTATAAACTCTTTTAGAGCAACGGAAATAGTTAGCGTGACACTACAGATTTTGAACAAGTATTAACTGCTCATAAGTATGAACATCTGCAATCAAAAATACTACCTGGTAACCAAGGTAATTCAGCAGCCGTAAGCTGCTGTTGTGTAACGTTATTTTACACTAGGAATATGCTTAATTGTTTGGTAATGATATTGAACGAAAAAAGTGCCTGGGTAGACAAAACAAATGTTTGTGAAATATGGCACTTTGGAATAGGCACACTCACGAATTAGGCAGGCATTCTAAAAGATACCCCAGATCATCTGAATATTGTCTGCCATCCCAAATTTCTTTGAATGATACGTCACCAAAACATTTACATCTACATTTATATATGTATCCATCGAGATACATAGATAGGTAGATAGATAGATAGATAGATAGATAGATAGATAGATAGATGGATTTTGTCTCATCGTCAAGCCAAGTTCCAGATTCACATCCAGGCAACGTGATTGTTTCTGGGGGGTCTCCTTTTCGGACCTGATGTTGATATTTATTTCCGAGTTGTAGTCAAGACGATACAAAGACAACTTCGAGAATGATGTGTGGAGAGTGAGACTGTTGTTGGGACAGGCATGGCTTTGATGAACACTCAGAATAGGTTGGGAATTGCATTTTAAGGTAAGCAGGCATCCGGGGTATTCAGTAAAATAAAGATTAAATTGGAGTACGCAACATGAAGAGGTAAATTAACCTTGTGCGTATCAAACTCATGTGGTTTAGAATTATCTGGTGGCCCCAAATTATTGTGGATTGCAATAACAGGTTAACCAGCTTTGGAAGCTTTAAGGTGAAAGGGCTATAAGATTCTACCGCCAAGTACACTCGAATTGTTAAGAAATCCTGTCTTGTTTTGTTAATCTATGATCCTGATTTCGTTGAGAAAGCTTACAGTTTGTGACCTTGCAGAAGTCGAACGGTCAAAGAGATGCACGTTTGCGGTCCAATTGCAATGGGACATACATGTAATCTAGGATGCTAGGACGCTACTGAAACCTCAGTTGATGGCAATTAGATGACAGGAAAAATAACCTAACCCTGGTTGGATTATTTCTACGCCATCAGTACCTCCAGCGAGGAATAGTTCGTTTCTATATTAAATAAGTAGGACTTGAAAACAGTGCGCTGTAAAATTAGTGGAAACACCAACTGTCAGAGTAGATAATTGATTACCGAATCGGTGACTCGGTATCAGACGCTTGTTAGTATTCATTTGACAAAATCTGATCCTATATATATATATATATATATATATATATATATATATATATATATGTGCTACCGGCTTGTAGACAAGCAAGGTGCCAACGCAACAACAATACTTACAATAAAAAGGAAAGGGAACCGGTGGAATGGAGTACAGAACAGGGTGAAAAGGGGAAGAAACAATTAAACACGGGAAAATGGAAGGTATCTGGAATAACAAAAACATTTTGTGTTTCACCTTACATCTTTTGATAATTTTTGTGTTTTTTTTTCACAGGGCACGGGATTTCAATAGGCAGACCGTACAGCATTCGCGCCAGTGACTTCTATTCTCGGCCATATCTCTCAGCGTCTCTAACCAACGACAATCCTCATCCCGTGGGCCCTAACCTGGAAGGCGGGCTGCACCAACATTTCAGAAAGCGATAGGGTGCATAACTAACAACTTTGCAAACAGAAAAAAACATTTATTGTAGGTAGAAGCTCATATAACTTGGAAAAACGGATAGCTTTGTATACTTCAGCGGGGAAAGGAAATTCAATCTACATGGATCCGACCTGTGGAACTACTACTGCTGTGATCTACGGAAAGAATTGTTACTTCAGTAAACCCCTTAGTGACTGAAAATCCGCAATGGTACGGTCCGCCTTGTCAAGCAACGGCTTAATCGAATTCACCATACTGCATCGGGTGCGACACTAATGCATATATTCGTACTTTGTTTCACTAGGTAAACCTATATATAGCTCACTCTGGAAAAAGGAGAGAAAGAAAGTTGTATTAAGTCGCCTTTCAGACGGAACTTTCTAGTTAATGGGCAGCCGCCGAACTAGGGGGAGTAGGAGTCACACTTGGCTAAAGCGTAATCGATCGATCATGTGTTTCATGATAGCGTCAAGCGCTTCCAGTTGCGTTTGCCAGTAGACATTTTGGAATTTCGGAACATAAAATCTTGGAGCACATTCCAAAATGGTTACTGGCAAACGCAACTGGAAGCGCTCGAAGCTCTATCATGAAACACATGAAGGAGACTGGCCACCGAGTGAATCCAACGGAAGCATTCCGAATTNCCAGCTAAACTTCGCGGAAGCCGTAACCATAAGAAGAACGAACCCCGTTCTGTGCGCTCAGAAGCAGATGGTGGTCGCATTGGCTTTACCGTGAAGTTAATCCGCCCCCGCCCCACCCTGTCCTTTACCTCTCAAATCATCATTGTGACTTTCGTTCTCCTCTCCCTGCCCCATTCACTCAAACCATTCACTCACACATACACGCACACATTAACACGTCATTCTCACNTATTCCAGTTAGGAGAAAAAGGTGTTGGTAAACTAGTTACACTATCTCATGAACAAGTATGAATCTCGCCTTTGAATCTATTCGTCACCATACCCCATGAACATAGGTAATGTCCAATTGTAATTCACATGAAGTAACTGATGATATGCGAAATAAATGTCGCTGTAGCAGACATCTTGCATAACACTACTGGCCTTTTTCAAAACCGCAAGAACTCTCGGTCTTTCATGGTCATCAAGTTGTCCAAAACCGTCTCTACCTCCCCCGTTGCAAAGCCATCCCGACTGATCAGAACTAATGCGTGTGTGTAATGATCAAAGTTTGAGCAACATCTGGTCATTGAACCGAAAGGGGATATTTTTTCTCTCACTCTGCAATTACCCTTTACCCCACCAAACATTATGAACTAAGTTATTATGTATCAGCCAATGGACGAATCACCGAAAGTGACCATGTTCGCTACTGTGCTGTTCTTGGAATATTATGATCTTGTGACTATAGGATGCATTCGTCTCTGAGCCGGCTTAAGGGTATCATGATAACAACAACAACAACAACAACAACAACAACAACAACAACAACAACAACAACAACAACAACAAATAACGATTTTATCAATTAATTTATAATTTTTATTAATTATTTAATTAATTATGTCAGAGAGCACAATTTACGGCCGTCTAACGCCATGGTGTCACATGATGTGAAAGTAGAATGATTAGAATTCCAAATTCGAATTTTCCGTCGTCACACAGACGCCATTAGACCAGGCACAGTTCAACACGACAGGTTAGTTCGACAGTTATTCGCCTTTGTTCTATTTTGCTAATAATTATGATTTGCATATTGTAGTATCCAATAGAAACACTGAAACCGAACGGATACCTGCCAGGAGATCAGAAAGAACAAGTTTAGCTGCATTTAGGAAGAATAAAAATTTCCGAAATTAACTCAGGTTGAAATATACATGACGTTTAACACTGACTGCTGTCGCTTTTTACTGATATTTTGTGTATTAGTAGTTATAGAACGTGCAAATGAGCGGTAATGTGAAAAATATCGAGCCATTATTTTGCATTCGATTTCTAAGCTTCGTTGAATCTGAGTAAAATTCATTCAGTTCCATACAATTCATACTGTAGTCTCGCCCGTTGTTCTAGCCCTCCGAGCGAAATTACCGTTCCGAATACAGAGTTACGAAAAAATCCCGCATATGTCAACGATATTCTCGATGCGATTTATTAACACAAGATCACGGATATCATTGATCTTCGAATTATGGCTCAAAGCATTTCTTGTTCAATTGCGAGTAATTACTAGCAGTGGATTAAAATTTATGGTTGAATAATAGTGTCTCACGGGATGATACGAGCGAGCCATCAACACTACTGATCCACGTGACCTTGGGTTCAAATATCTGTCTGTATTACCAGTTGCGCTTTGATTGATTTTCTTGATAAATCTTTTTAGGGATGGAATACGCATTCTTTATTCTTCTGATATGCTCAATTTGGTGCATGCAGTGCTCACGAACTGTTCCGAAAGCGACTAGAATTGCAGTCGAAATTTGTTTGCTGTAAGTATAGTACCTTTGTACTTTAGTATTACGATTTCCATTATCCCTCCTTCTCTAGTTTCACCGTAAAAACTTGGCCCATTTGAACACAATCTATTTCCGTTAGAAACCGAATATTTTGGTCGATTTATGTTTTGAAAATAAGCAGCTTTCGAATGAAATGAATTTCTAAATTCATGTGGAAACACGGCCGTTGCTGCTCATAAAACATGCATGTCCGGTACTCTTCTATCATTTCGTTCATATATATATGCTTATAATCGTTTGAGGAAAGCTTCTTAGAAACGAAATTTCTCTCTTTCACATTTGGTACCATTGTACTGTACGGTGAAATCCAGACAATATCAAAGATTTGCCGGATATTATTTCTCCTCTATAATCTAGTTGTATTTTCATATTTTTCTTTCATGATCAACGCACCGTGACATTTATTTTACATAATTAATAACTACTGCATCCTTCTGCGCCTGTGACTTTCACTTTTTCTTCCGCTTTCGATCCGTTTGCACGTTATCTCACTCGCTGATCCTCGTTGCCTCCGTTCCTTAACGCAAATTTTTTTTGCGTGTACCAGTACATTTCCTTTTCCACGGCACTAAGTATTTTGTTCTCCAAACGGTTACAGGCTATGAAAATATATACCGGTATATCATTATCTGGAAGACTCCAAAATATTCAGTTTCTAAAAGACCCGCGTCTATATATTCATTTATTAATAATACATATACTTTGAGTAATTAAAAAGTACCAATCTCTTCTATGGAGAATGATAGTGATAAATTAATAATGATAGAATGAAGTGTTTCTGCACTCACCAGCTTGGTGTATTTTAAAAACCATTACTCTGATAAATCATACTTCTGTATTGAGATATCATCATTGCCATCATATATCATCATCATTGCCTGTTTTCCGATCCGGCTTGATTACGCTCCAATGTTACGTAATGCGCAAGATGGTCTTTTTCAGTTGGTATACCAAGCTTTACGCTGACCAACGTACCCACATGATAACTGAGACGATTATGTGGACAAATAAAAGAGGCTACCTACCTAGAGTATTCGTCGTACAGCAACGTACAGAAAAACGAAGAAAGCATGTGTTTTCGCTCAAAGTTGTTCATATTATGTAATTTGTCAATGTGTTTGCACAAGTGTGCTCACTGTGACTGCTGTCTGCCTCTTATTTTGTTCTATCATTTTGTTGTCTCCAAAAACCAGATCATGCGGAAAATTCATGTCCTCACATTGTGTTCGTTCCTCCTCTTCGTATGGTCTATCGCACATTACAAGCCTGATACCAAACAAGAACAGTAAGTCAGCAGTGAATCCAATGGGAATTTGGATTAGGCTTGAAATTTCAGTCCCTTGGTCTCACATATTCCCTTGGCAATTCCGGCCTAATTTGTCTGGTAAGCGTAACAGTGACCTTGTCTTATAAAAATCATACCTAACTCTGCTGTCATTTGTTCGTGACTACTAACGAGTAGCCCAAATGCGTTATGAAATATAACAGAAATACATCGGAGTTGTAAGCACGCAATCTTGCCAATCGGTCCCAAGATGAACTTAGCCTCAGATAACCCATGAGGTTATTTTCCCTTTCCCGAAACATTTGTATACGTTTTTTATGATTGAATACTGATTTATATATAAACAGCGTAATATTTATTGCGATGTATTTGGCATGACTACGAATCACTGAAAACGAGCTTGTTCGCCACTCCTTGTTCTATTTGAAAATGTGCTCTGTGGGACTGTTCAGACAAATAATAATAATATTAGTAATGATAATAATAATAATAATAATTTCGGTTGATGTTGATCAGGGAAGATTCTCGTGACGGCTTATTAAGGATTAATTTTAAATTGAGATCATATGTGGAATTTGAATCGATCATACACCAAGTCTCTAGATGACATAAATCCTCATTAATGACTTAAATGAATTTTCTATTCCGAGAGATAATTTTGTTTATCTAATGATATTGATCGCGATGCACAGGTATCATTACGAATCTCTGAGGACAATCTCACGCGCCACTACGTCAAAAATTTACACTATGCTCGGGAGTTCGTAATCAGACTGTGACTTGCATGTTCGTAGCTGAGCTGGGACAGAATTATCGTACCGATTCCTAATTTTTTCAGTGATATTGATCACACAAGGTTACGGCACGGTACTTCCATTTCTAATCACTTTAGTTCATGCCAATGAAACAATCTAAACAACGTGATCCGTAGTTTATTATTGGTCACTCAGTGTGGGTATTGATAGCTGCTCTGAAACAAGTATGATGAGTTGTTACCGAGGTATTCTATACCTTTCCAACTTCAAGTGAATTCGTTGTAACTTCAAGCAAATCCAACAAATCTACTTGGAACCCCATAAAATGTTTGGTTCTGCGGTCGTCAAACGTCACCGATTTGACCGGATTTGTCTAAACCCCGTCCAGACCGGGTGAACTAACTTCTCAGTATACAAACAAAAGCATATTTTAGGAAGTTCCCGAACGAGGATGAAAGTTTCGGTGGGGTGGGCAGTTCCTCCCCCCCTCTCTCACCCACCGGGAACGTTAAGTCCGCGACCGTTGATCGACTATGCCTCATTGAGGTAAATGAACGAGCCCGACAGTTGTTGACCTCGGTCGACCGGGTGAGGAAAACATTTCACGTTAAGACGGATCGATAAACCGATCACCATGCCCGGCCGTGAATGTTGAAATAGATCACTGCATGTGCGGATTCATTCTAGGCCCTAAATAACCCAGTAAGTAAATTCCATTTAGGCCGAGGTTCTCTCAAAAGCACCAATTCTTTTGAACTAAATGCAATTGGCCACATATTTCTGGCATCGAAATACGCAATGGATAAGTTACTTAACAAGGGTACAAGGATACTGTGGAAGAATTCATAGTATTTCGCCTGAATAATAAGATCAAATTCGAACCTTTTTACAAACTAACAGAAATTACATATTCTGTCATTCCGTGATGACTATTACATTCAGTCCACAATGCCCATGGTAACAATCCGCCACCTGCAGGCTCTCTGTTCGTTACTCAGCCTCATTGCATACGTTCTTATCCTTATTGTATCTTTGGCAAGTTCGGATTCAATACGATAATCATTGGTGGATTAGTTTACCCTATGAAGTATCTCTTGAAAGCTACAACTATTTCCAGTGGCAATGAACTGTAAAAATAGTGTACTACGGGTATACGACAATGGTGATGACTGGTTGATTATCGCTGCATCACTTGGTGTGAATAAAAGGGACAGCGATGATATGGATACAAAAACATCAGGAAGAATCGTCAGAATTAACCCACGGAGGAAGGCGGTTTAATAAGTTATCGAATTACTATGTAGAGGAACTAATTTCACGGATTGAGAAAATATTCAACTGTAACACTCTCATTTCCAAGGATGAAACTCAGAGCGGAATACGATAAAGAAATTTCCATCATTACCATCAGTAACTACTTAGATGGAAAACTTGTTAAAAGCACAAATATTCATGAAATACCAGTAAAGATGAACTTACTAGATAATAAATAGAGGAGGAAATGATAATATAACGACCTGTTTTGTAGTCATTTCTTCCTAGATATGTTCTAAACTTTGAATGGTGCGAGATTCTTGGAAATGAGATTATATGAATTGCTGAAACCAACTTCAGTCTACATTGTTCAAGAAATTTTAGGCGTACTCCAAGAGGTCCATGCTGTCGAATGCCAGTGACTAGTTAGAGAGGAAGAAATCTGCACATTATAGATGCTATGAATGCTGGTGGGTTGTTAAAGTATATTCTGAAAAGAGGATCCCACAACTCCGTATTGTGCCTACAATGATTGCAAATGCTCGTCTACCAATTATTGCCAGAGAGCACAAATCATATGTGACTGTGTGTGTGACAACGCACCCTGTCACTCAAAACTGGAAAACGCGGTTGCTGGAGGAGGAGTGAGCATCTTTAAACTTGCTTCCACTCCACTCCATTGGCTTCCTATTAGGCAAGCACTGAATGGGATGGCATGGCCGGATCAGTCATGCTGAGGTTAATTGTAAGTCACTAGGTATTAGAGCGTCTACGCAAAATACAACAGCTAGTCCGTGGTTCGCTGTAGACAATCCAATTTATGGTGATCTGTAAATAAGTGCACTCTTAATCACTGCTATTTTTTTACTTTATAGCCCACGGTCAAAACTCAGCTTTTGTTAATTTTTGTACATTCAATGTAAAAAATTAAGCAAATGCGTTCGTTCTCCAAAAGTGATAAAGTTCTAGGGAAAATTAGCCTTAATGGAATGCCAATCACTATGTTGCCGAGGGTTGAGATTGAACCAGTCCATCCAACAGATCATGATCACATTCATACACGTTCGTAGCCATCGCACTATCGATCCAACTGGTCACGGTACGCTTATCGATACGATTGATCGACGTCAATCATCGTCGGGTTAGTTCATTCCCGTCTATGAAGCTCGCTCGATCAACTAGGGCATACAGTTTCCAGGAGGGGGGATGGGAAGAGGACGGACGAACTGCCAGACCCCACCCCACTGAAACTTTCATCCTCGTTCGGGAACTCATTCAAAAAGTACTTTTGTCTGTCTATGGAGAAGTCAGTTCGTTCTGCCTGGACGAGATTTAGATAGACCCGATCCAATCGGTGACGTGTGACGGCTGAGGCACCAATCACTTCGAGGGGTCCCTGTAGGATGCGATTGGTTGGAATCACTTGAAGTTGAAAAGGTTTAGTGTACCTAGAGTAGTGCTCGATAGACCCGAAAATTAGTCGGATTTCGCCAGTAGACTGGTAAGAATTGCTGAATAGGTTTCAACCGTGCACATTCGGGGTCGATCCGACACACCGAAAATATACGGACGAAAATACCATCATTGAGACCATCACTCAAACATCGGATCTACGAGTCCAGCATCGCACAGTCTTCACATTCTACAACAACGATGCGTTAAGTCCCTCAAAGTTTCTTTCCACTTATTCACCTTCCGGTAACCCTCTAGTCGTACTTACAGTTGATTCACCATTTTCCCAAGTCCGGAGTATTGAGTGAAATGGCTTCTGATTGCGATCGCCTCATTATGTAACACGTGTGTTGTTAACAACGACTCCCTGTTGGTTAACACCTAGGGCTACCCGTGGAGACTCGACTGCCTTGGTTGAAGGACATTCGCCACACAAATAGAAAACGAATTGCAACAATCCCAATGAAGAGACCTAAGTTGATAATCATTTATGATGGAATTTTTTATGTATCTATTTACGCAGCTGCTATCATCTGTTCCTCAAAATAAAGAAACAGCTGTACGATGTAGTTTACGAAAGCATCTTAGAAATAGGTCTGACTTACGGACATTGAATGCTGGTTGATGGTTCCATCTGATTGTGCACGTCGTATCATTATTATCTTTTTGTTTTATTGCAATAAACCCCTTCCAACAGACAGCTAAACTGGTCCATTCCATTCAGCACGCCTGGGTTGTACAAACACATTTCAGAAATCTATCATTCCACCTACTCGGGTGAAATACGAGCTCTGTTGAGTCGGATCATAATACTCACCGATAGTGAGATTCCGTCCAGTGAAATGGATTACCATGCTCAATCGGACAATGTGTTTGAATCGTTTTCGGGGACGAACCAGTCAACCGAGACATGTCGTGAATTACGTATTCAAACGGAAGATTTTTTAGTGAGCCACACATACCAAACAGAAGACTGTCTTCGAATACCACTAAATCAGCTGATTACCCTGCTGATCTATGCGGACACGTGTAGTCGAGCTATGCGTCTGTGGAGACGCATTCAGGTAATCTATCCTCGTCTACCGGTTCGATTTGCCACTAACACGTCCCAATGCATGTTTGTACCGCACGTCATGTTCACAAATGTGCGGGACGAGGCGAGTACGTGGTATCGACTGGCCAATTCCAGTGAGACCAAATATGTGCTAGTTGGTCGCAATCTGGTCGATTTTACCAGGCAAACAGATTTGGACCGAATGCTCCGTGTGATAAACAGCGAATCGCAGGTCAAAGTGGTCGGTGGGGCTATCAGATTGGAACCCGAGGGATTTTGGTATTCCGGATGCTATCAAGTATGTTTCACTGAGTGATGCGTTCAAAATAGTGGATGCATACAGTATACGCGCATTTATGATGTAGGTTATCCGGTTTTATTTGGGAGGGGAGCTGATGAGGTAGACGAATCATGGTCTCGAGCATAAAACTGAGTGGTCATTCCATTGAACTTAACCGCATGTTATTATACTCAGAACTTCTGTATTGGAGTTACCGAGTCTGTCCAATCTGTGGCTAGAGAAACTCTCTGAAATCCACTATGGTTATGGTAGTGTTCATGGTGCAAGATGTTACTCACACACCACGACGCAGTCTTATGGTTTCCCTTTTTACAGTCAATTTTCCAATTGGTGTAACATATATTATGTTGAATGTTGAAAGTTGACTATTGAAATTGACCAGTCGCTTATTAATACATATGAACCTAGGGTTGGATACATTTGTCATGTTGATTGAATAAAATCCTTCATTCAATGAAGAATTCAAAATGAAATTTCAACTCAATTTTCTATCTATAAAGACCATCCGTTCACCTCCGTGGATTCGCGTAACTGATCACAACCTTCAAATCGTTTAAAGCTCAAAATTATTGTCTATCAGTTCAGCTAACGTTAATTACAATCTCCGGAAAGACATTTCCTCAACTCGGGATATATAATATAATTTTATACATGACCGAGCAATGGTTTAATTAGGTCGAACGAATTCTCGAACAAGTTGAGCAGACGTGTGAGTGTTTAGTTCCTTTTTTACAGCCCTTTCATGTGAACTGGTATCGTATCTGTTTTCCATTGCACCACTGGCCTCACCCTGACTGGGGAAGTAGGAGAGGAAAGAGACAAGTTTTGCTATCTGGGCAGCTATTTCTAACCTGGTGGACGCATCACAGATTAAGTGTCGGCGCGCATACAAAAGGCTTGGGTGGCATTTGCCAACTTCAGACATCTTTGGCACCGTCGCGGCATCCGACTGTCTGTGAAGGTTCGAGTATATGATGCAGCAGTTCGACCAGTGCTGCTCTACGGTGCAGAGACTTGGCCACAACAGAAACAGGATAAAAATAGATTGTCGGAGTTCGAAAACCTGTCTTCCGCTTGAATTCACTTTCAGCATTCTAATCTTCATCCTGCTCTTTTACCCAAATGGGCGGCCAAAAGACAGCAACCAGCACTAAAGTGCATGGTTAATGGTTATACAAACTGAACAGAAACTAGCCTCAAACCCACAAGGTACTAAGATTGGACGTTTTTAAAACTGAGACGAAGGAAAAAAGATTGGTCCATATGAATTGAGTGTTTCCTTCCATGTCCAGGTAGAATTAGACTGATCCAATTTGAATCCTTTTGACGTCCACAGTGTGCAAAAGTGTAGCCACCTAAATAGGTAGGCCGGTTGGGATGAACGTGATACCAAAACCACATCAATCGCGATCGACTCTACTCATTGTCCAACCGATATTCCAACAGGCTATGGTTGAAACACTTAAGCTAACACAGAAACGGACCTATAATAAACCAATGATCAGTACGTAACCCATTCATGAGGTTGTTCCTAGATTGCAATTTCAATATTACTGAAATAAATCTATTGAAGAGTCGAATCGATGAGGACCATATGCTGAAGTGAACCGATTTATGTCAGACCGAGAAAATTCTTGTATTTATTCCATTGTGTCATGTGCACAGACGCAATTTTTTCTAAACTTGTCTGATAAAGACTGATGAAAGCCCGTCGAATTTTTTTTTATTGTTGTTGAGATTAGCAACAAATAAATTTTAATAGTGCATCGGATTACATTACTAGCACGTTCAACCGTATCATTGCCCGGTTGATGAACAATAACCCTATAGTACTAACCTACTTGTATTGCTTTTTATTGATTTTATCAGTGAACGTTCATTTTCAGCTCACACTGCTAAATTATTCCCTCCATGTTCAACCGGGACACGAGTATTCGAAGCAATCTTGTGCCGTTTGTGACTACCTGACCTCTCCGTTTCTTATTCGCCGTTCGGATTTACTCAAGTTTATGTCCGTATCCGATATGGCCGGAGCAATCCCGTTTGTGGACCTTTTTCTCACCATCTCTTACCGATTGCCTTTCTCGGATGGATACACTGTCCAAACGCGTATTTTCGGCTGCATGGATGTCATGTTTCATGTGAAAGGCCAAAATTCAAGACGTACTTGGGACCTTCCAGAGATCCCGAGAAAGAATTGGTTGAACATTGCTCAGAAATGGTCCATCGACCGTATAGTCCTTCCGGGAGGAGTGAATCATCAACTGAGTTGTGTTGAATCTAGACTGAATTGTTGGCGTTTGCGTAAATTGGGAATGGTCTTGCCTGCCTGCTGTCTAAATGATCTTCTCCGTTGTGTCAAAGGTTTTCTTCAACTGTCTGACGAGTATAACGTCTCAACCGTGGTTAGCCATTCATCCGCCCTGGCTCCAATCAAATTTCATAATGGTTTCCTACTGAACGATAAGGACGATTTAAAGATCAGTTGGGATGTGACCAAAAANCCTAATTGTCACTGAGATCCGCGAAAAGTTGTCCGCTAATTATCATTGTAAACTAAGCAGTCATGATGCAGCTCAGAAAGGGTCAACGAACTTGACTAAATGCATATCCGGACAAAATGATGCGTGTCCGCATTATTCTCTACGATCTTTCTATTGGAATGTGGATCTCTATGGAAGCCCAATGATTCAACCGGTGCTTTCCAAAGGTCTGACGAACCCAACAAAGATCAATTTTCATGGTATATGGGTTGTGACAGATACAAATCCAGGTCTGGTTTTACGCAATCGGCTTGGAGATGATGCCCTGCGCATATGGCAGAATCCGTCAAACGAATTGAATCTACCGGATGCGAACTTATTCAACGAGTTAAAAAATCGATGTGTTTCTCTGATTCAACAAATTGATTGTTTCAAACTGTATTATCTGGACCAAGGGAATTTACAATTCCAGGACCAGTCGTGATGCAATCACGGGAAAATCGAGATTGTGAATAATTCCAATTTTTTATGAGTTCATGTACTTTGAATTCATCATCATCATCACTATCATTGTTTCGAAGTATTATTCACCACTGCGTGTGTTGAACAATAAACTGGATAAACCTCATAGTGACGAACACCTAGCGTCAATGCATTGGAACATGATTACCTAATCCCTTAGATATTGGTGTGATAAACTTCATAGAACTTGAGTAGGACGACGACCACCTGACAATCTCTTGGGATGAATATCACAGGGTTCAAACTTCGTACCTTTAAGTAGAGAACGAACTGATAACAGTAACCAAATACCACTTTGAAAAACACATGGTTCAGGAAAGTAATGGAAGGTTAATTTTGGTTACAAAATGAAAAATTCGGAAGCTCTGTATAGTTGTTTCGATGTGGTTGTGATCGGTACCCTAGATGGGAATCTCGGGATCATCCTAACCGACGTTCAGAGACACCGAATGTCGCAAGAAGTAGCGCTCGAGCCTCTTCTTAAGTTATTTGGGACCTTTATCTTGATGAATTCTCTTTTCGACTCTGCTGTCAACATTCCAACCTTCCTTCTGCTCTTTTATTCAGATGGGCAGTCTGAAGACAGTAATCAAAATAGCCCCATGAAGGTGCACGGTTAATGGTTGTAGAAAATGAACTGAGGTTAAGCTTAGAGTTTTAGGTAACCGCGGTCGCCCACTGGAGGAAGTAGTCGACCTTCATAGACCGCGTTGGTCGGGGCATGTGTTATGCAGGTCACCAAATGGTTTGCTAAGACACGCGTTGTATTCCGAGGCAGGCGATGGCTGGGAAAAAACAAAGAGTGGCATGAGGGTGTGGAAAACCTGATCAGGAGGCTCGCTCACATAGGCCGCGTTAGGCTTCCTGGATCGGACCATCGGAATAATTGGAATNATTGGAATCAATGGTTAGGGTCACTGAGTGATTTGGCTAAATCGTAAACAATGGCTTTGGCGCATCTCAAACTACTTGAAACCTTAGTCTTGATGATCTCTCTATTTTCTCTCTGACACTGATTTGAACATTCTTATCTTCTCCTTACTCCTTCACACAGTAGGGTAGTTTTGAGACAGTAGCCAAAACCGGCACACGAAAGTGCGTAGTTAATGGTTGTTAAAACTGAACTGAAACTGACGTGGATGGGTCTCACTAGCAATGCGAATCTGCAACCCCGGATTCTCACAGACAGAACGTCAGCATACTATTCACTTGGCCACAGTATAGATAATCAGACTGATTTATTTCACTTCTACTCAATGTAGTACCTATCTTTAACAGAGTGCGAAATGCTATCAGGTTAGTAGTCTTCACCGCATTTGCCAAATGAGACCAATGAATGAATCATCATCATACAGTAAAATACTCTGAAGTGAACCTGACAATGTGTGCAAAGTCGGTAAAGATGTGTATGGTAGTCAAGGGAAGGGCCCATTGTGAAAAATGGATCAGATGAACCGCTATGGCCAGTATAGAGTAAACAGCCTAACACACAGAGAACTTTTGAAGCAGTCTGGGCGGACAATAAACGACAACAAACGATCTTTGTATAACTTGTTTAAAATTATATACTTGCATTTAAGTTAAAAATGTCCACTGATTGTCACGCGGAATAAAAAATATACAGTTCTCTATAACATGCCAATTAAAGAATGTCGTTGAAATTTGTTTCTTGTATAAAAATTCTGACGTAATTCACTGGCGACCTGTTCCATTTTGATTAGGAGTTGGGCCAGTTAGGGTACAGAGGGATTTTTATAAGTGTTAATACGAGAGGGTAGGTGCCGAAAAGAGGAACGTGTGGAGGCATGGGAACGACAAGATGATAGATCGGGATGCATTGGATGGATGAATGCAATGTTGGACCTAATGCGTGTCTGCATAATGGAGGTTAAACCTGAGATCTTTGCGAACAGAGAACGAACATTAATGCTGACTAATGATGGCAAAGTTATCTTGGAAGGAGAGGTGCAAGCAAATGCAGTCTGCCATCAGGCCCGTCTACGTATTTTGATTCAAGCACATTTATGCCTTTCACTATACAAACAATTAATAGGGAGTACAGAGTTCACAGTTTTCAGTCGGAGCACGTCCCAATGCGAATAACTATAGATGATTAGCACCGTGATATTGATGATACGAACGCGATAAATTCCAAAGTGACAACGAGTATCAGAGTGTAGCGTAACCCGTTGAAGGGCGCGCTAAAAAAACTGTACACATACGCGAAGGTAGAAACTACACTGCCTTGGGTATTCGTTGGTATACATTACCGTGTAGACTGTGGGCTATCTGCCTGATTTTGGGAAATCTGACCTGGGACTATATTTCCTATGTTCCTAAATAGACAGCGTCGGCTGCTAGCTCCATTTGTTGTTCAATTACGGGTATAGTGTTGCGGAATCATTTGATGTAGGGCAATGTTCTTCGGACAACACCGCACAAAATTTAGCCACAACCTCAGTTGGAGAAGGTTGCTGGACCTTCGGAGATTGCGATGGTTGGAGTGTCACCTAATAGTCTGGCTCGCCGAGGCAGATCGGGTAGAAGATCAGTAGTTGGATTAAGACACAAGAGGGTATAAGAACCCTGTCCGGGGAATTTCCAGTTGAGAATTTCATGCTCAACGTAATCCGTAGTAAGAGATAAGGGTGATAAAACCGAGCATTGAGAACAGTGAATCTTGCGCATGCACTCACATTCTAGATTCAGTTTACTTGATACGTGCATGTATAGCGCCTGCTGCTCTTAACTGTTCCATTTATTCTCCTCAAATTAACCGATTGAATGTGTAGACGAAAGACAGTAAGAAAATCAGTCGCAGAACACGGCTGGTATAAATGCGGTGCAAACTGAAACTGAGCTGAGACAATCCAATTGGATCTTATCCCCCTTTTTCAAGACACCTATTCGTGACCCAAGCAACGAGATGGGCTGAGGTAAACAAAAATTAGTAGCATACCACGTGAGTTAGACGGATTGAATCTTATCTACCTGGGTCAGACAGGAGACCTAGGGACGAATAAAAATATATAAAACATGAGTGCGCGATTGTACGGTGTTGTATTGAAAGTAGTCTACACTTTTGTTCCGTGGGCAAATAACGGCGACCAGTAGTAGTAATCAAAATAGCCGATCATTCCATGCAGAAAAGTGAAAAACAAATTCAGATTATTATCGCACATGGAATCTGGATCACATTAGGTTTTCTACCTGCCTCTTCTCACACTCAGGCTTTTAATGAGCTGGCGTTTAAGGGACTTTCGCGTGGCGTTAAACTTAGCGTAGATTTTTCGCCAACTTACTGAAAAGCATGTTTTCAACGCTACAACAACAAATAGTGGAATCGGAGTGCAGAAGAGGAACACTTAAGAAAAAAAGAGAACGAGAAGAACAATACTTGTATTTTGTTCCACCTTAAACTTTTTCATGATTTTTGTGTTTGTTTGTCCTTTTTACGGGGCTCGGGGTTCTAACAAACAGACTGTACAGCATTCACACCATTGATTTCTGTTCTGGGCCATATCTATTACCGTCTCTAACCAACGACAGTCTCCATCCCTTGAGGCCCTAACCTGAAAGACTGGCTGCATCAATCAAAGCCAATGTAGAAGCTTACTCCTGCATGCCCCCAAACCAGGTCATGGTCTGACCGCCAAGACATTTCTTTCAGCCTTGCCCAGTACATGCAAAGAGAGCAAGGTGAACAATGGACAAGCAAAAACAAAACGTAGCTAAACCATCGGAGGCGGTATAGAGCGATTAGTACCTTTAGAGAACCACTCCTCAATAATCCAAACTTCAGACAACAGAGCTGGATGAAGGTCGTTAGAGCCCTTCACTTTGTGACATCCCAAGGCTTGGATCTCCTTGCGGATTTCCACCTCCGAAGGCGGTTAAGCTCAACTCACAAGTGTCAAATTTGGTAGAATATATAATTTTTCGCTGCAGTCCGTGGGAGCGTGTACGACACTACCAACAAGCCTCTAAGTCTCAGTGTGCATAACCCATCCTCCACGAAGATTTGTCTTGGAAAGGCGGCTTACGCTCTCGCGTTGAGAACCACGCCAAAGTCAGTAAGACTGCAAGCCGCAGCCTCAGAGTTCTCAGAAAGGCGTAAATGAAGCTCTGTGGATGCTTTGATGAGGTCAATCGAATGATGTAACCTTGAATTTAAGTTTCTTGGATACAACGCAAATCGAGCTTACGAGTCAAGTACTTCTGTTGTCTTAAACGCATTAGACTACGCACGGTAAATGTAGCTTGTTTGGATAGGTACGGGGGACGAAGAAGGGTTTTGGTAAGTGGTGGATTGGGCGAGACTTGGACGGTAGTCTGGGTAGGACAAGACTGCATTTCCTACTGTTAGTATGATCCTCTGAATTTTCCAAAGGAAGAGTGTGAGGGTGGAACGAAGTAAAATTGGAGGGACAGGAGGGTATGTACCGTGCACAAGCGTAACGGTGGAATAAAGTTTTCAAGTTCAATTTTCATGGTAGATAATGTTGTAGGCTATTGTACTACTCGGGCACCCAATCCAAAGTAGATCTTGTTCGAGGGTGCAAATCAAGCTGTGTAACCAAACGCGAACTGCAAGGTAGTTGCTTTGTTCAAGATGATTCGCATACATTTATCTTTTATTTTCACTTCCTTTTATTGAANNNNCCCTCTTCTGTTTTGTGGTGCGCCTGCGCCATATGCAAGCAGCATCCGCCTCTTATCAGGGTGTGATCTGTGTCCACAAGCGTACACTAATAGGAGTGGAAGTTGTAAGTATACTCCCACTAGAGTCAGCCGTTAGTAATGTTTGATTTGTCTAACAGTGAAAAGGCAGCTAATTGACTGACCTGATGAAATGTGGGCATTAAATGCAGATAGGTTTTGATTTCATGAATCAAAAATCTTCTGATTGGCTCACATCACTAGTCAAGCTCGAAACGATTTACCACAAGTAGCAGAAACAGCAAGCATCTNCATCTCGTGTTTTGTTAGTGAATGAAAGAACTAGACAGATGAGGTGGGTTTTTCAAATGGGGCCTGCGAATTTAGAATACGCTAAGTTCGCGGTCACCTATGATGACGAGGAGACTCTTCGTTAAGAACCCTAACACAAAAATGTAACCCACAGGGTATTGGGCGTAATGCAACGTAGAGATTTGACCGAAACACCCATATGGGAGCTTCTAAAGACAGCCCATGTAAGGCTTTCGAGTTTCGGTTGTCTTATTTGCTGGTGCCTACATTATCACACCTAAAGTTCGGACTGGCCCTTAGTTTGACACGCTCAATGAGGGACGGAACGTGGTCTTATCGGATGGGATCTTCCCAGATAAGGAAGGTGGCAACTGTCCAATGAAATACGAAGAGTTCCCGTCTGTGGGGAGGAAGCCCCCAGGCACCATGCTCCTACTTCCATCTAGTGGAGGAGACTCAGTCCGGTTAATCGGTTCTGTCTCATTTGTTCGAGTGAACTCTTCATGGGTGAAAATGGATGGGCCAATTAAGCTCGGAGAGGCATAATCAGCTGATGGAGGGTAAAGATTTGACCTACGCAACCACAGCATTCAAGAAAACCAGCCTGTTCTACGTACTTCATGACTTGGAACCCATTGGCAAGACAGAGGTCAATCATTTCGTTGCGACGGGTACCACACTTATAATGCTATACTTGAAACGCGAAAACCCTTAATAATAAGTACAATGAGCGATTACCATATAAAGGTGGCATTTCCCCATCTGAAATTACAGAAAACATTGCGATGAAACATTTTGCATGAATCTCTTCTCCATCTGTATAAATGGTTTACGGTACTTTGACTAATCCAGACACCTTATGATGTCTCAGGGATTGGAGTTACCTTTGGACTTCCGCTTCTATGGACAGTTACGTCCTAGTTATCTCACTGATATTCTATCATTTAGAACTAGCAGAGGGGACAATTTTGAACAATCGGAAGGTATTCCAAGCACCGATTAATTTCATTTTTGCACGTAGCGTCCAACACAAGTCTCTGCCATCTTTGGGCTCTTTCTGAGTTTATGTCCTAACAGAGCTGCTACTCATAGCTATTTTTGTTCGCCTAGATGAATCGGTGCCCATTAAGAAGTTTGAGATCAGGCGTTTTACAGCGTGGCCGGTTAGACCACAACTGTCTGAACCGGCTGAGTTCATTGTGTTTGGGATGTTTGCCCGAATTTTTCTACACTCCTCTATGGAGCAGTAGCTAGTGTGGCGGCTAACGTATCTTGACAGTTGACCAGCACGACTGGATTGGTGAGTTTGACAATGTCAAGTAGTTTGCGTCTCTTCTTTGAGCGGCCATCAAATTGCATAGATAACCAGGAGCATATCAATGCGTGATCAGAGTCCCAGCAAGTAGACCAGTACGAAGGGCACTTTGTCACGACTTCACTACCGACAGTTGAGCACCGTGCGGTTATCTTATTGTCATCTGCATCGATGATGAATCGCATCAAGTCGCCAAATGACGTTTCGATTTTCCGGTCTGGGCACGGAGTGAATTCTCACCATTGGATTGATAGCTATCAAGGCCGTAGCAACGACACTTACGATGCGTATCGTACATCATGAACGAGCGAGCAGTTATGGTGAGTCACCTGACAGTAATGAACTTAACTACATTGTTTGTTAGTAGTTGGCCACAATGACATCGTATTCAGTAAAATAGTCATCATGATTTCGACACCTTTTATGGTTCACCAGCCCAGCTCCCGTGCTTTAGAGTGTCTATTATGCTCAGTACACAATAGCTGTCTGAAACCGCTAAACGTGTTTCTTCGTATTGCGTAAGGAGAAATTTATCTGCATCCACGACGTAAACACATACACATGCATCACTAGTTTCGGGTTGGTGGTATGACATACGACCCGCAATGTTTCACTGCAATTCCAAACCCTCATGAGGATTTCAGGCCTTTAGAGAACAACACGTGTGAGTTTATCACATGACTTGGATTGCAAACATTTCACCCTCACGTTCTGTGGATCCCAAAGTATATTTAGACAGCCACAGAGAAAGAGAGAGAAATAGATCAGACTTCACCGTGATAAAGTGAGAGAAAGAGACCGCATGATCAAAAAGCGGGTTACCCAACAAGCAGAGAAACTCCGCCTGTGTGCACGGGAGAAGATTATCGCCCACAGATAGTTAAACAGGTCCACGCGCACATCCACCGTGATGAAGTGGAACAAGTGAGCAGACAGAGACAGTAGTATCTGGTTGTTTGAACGCAAAAGAAACCAAAAGATCACATCTTGAAAGACTGAGATGAACGTCACGAAAGGGGGATAGTAAAACAATTGACCGAACGTGATCATCAGTATCCACTAATAAGATCCGTGTGCAATGATACCACTTCAGCGGAACAGCGATGAAGATAGTGATATTGGTAGTGGTACTAGTGGCTTCGGAAACAGGATCAAGTAGTAACGTGAGTACGCGAACGAATGGACGGAGGATAGGGCGCAATATCACGGGACTTCCAAAAGGATTCAAGGTAGTTGATCCGAACGAAGCAGGTGGCGGGTTTCGTGGGGGGGGGGGGGCGAGAACCGATTGAATGGAAAACAAAGTGCCGGAGGTGGTCCCCCACTCGGTAGAGTATTCGCATCACACGAAGAACACGACAAAAATGATGAAGAAGATCAAAAGCACACCGAACACCTTCACCATAAGCCACCGATTTGAGCTGACCGAACGCAGATACCGTACTAACTCCGAATGACCAGCTTCGATGGAGGTGGCGGCATCTTCCACGTTGGTATCGATTCGACGAATGGATTCGTCTTGTTCATGAACCTATTGTGGAAATGATGATAACAATAAAATGATGGTGAGATGGTTATTGGGCATAAACAGACAGCAAACTAGGCCAATCTTGTACAGACAGTGACCGTCTCTTAACAAACCAAACTGGAGAATGAGTCATCGGAATGTAAATCATGATGGAATGAAAGATGATGAAAAAAGCATGGCCTACCGCACATCACGTAGTCAATTTGAATCTTCGAATCTACCAGACCTAACGCTAACCTATGGCTCTCAAGGGACTACTGTCTTTGAACAACATTTAAAGATCGTTATGAGGCCTGTACCCAACACAAGATTATGGCTCAGTTGTGCTGGTAACCGTTGTCTACCGATTATGATGCATCCAGGTCCAGTCGAATTTTGATAGTGAATACATACCGAGTCCACCGGAACGTGATTTTCCTTTGATTGTCTTTTAATGTCTTTTTACTTTCATTTTTATTTATTGAATATACAAATGTACAGTCAACATTCAGGAAGGGGGGCCGCGACCATACAAAGGCTGTCTAGGAAGACGGGCGGCGGTGGAGCGGTTCTAATCCGGGACTCACAGATCATATGTTGAGCACCACCGCCCGTGAGCGGAAATCCAGTTTACTTAGGGTAAAGCAAATGAACCTTCTTGGGGGATTCATAACTGCAGCCTTCGACTTGCCAAAGCTTGACCCGCAAAGTGGCTTGTGCGAAAAACGTAATTCATTGGGGGACGGTGTCCAGTTCATCGGATAGGCCCTTTGGACTGGGTCAAACGTTCAACATGCCCGATACACCTTTTTCATTTTTACATCCTTTTATTGACTATACAAAGATACAATTTTCAGGAAGGAGGAAGCGACCAATCAAAGGGCTGCCATTCAACACACAAATGGGGAAAGTCAGGCGGTGGTGGTGGGATTCGAACACTCATCTTCCAGGGTGATAATTTGGTGACGTTACCACCGGGCCACCACCTCGATGACCAATCAGACCGGTGATCACTACTTCCTTTACGAAGCTATTTGGAACGCATAGTGTTACAGGAGAACTTCGCAAAATGCAAGGGGCGTCTAATCACAGACCAAGAGATGCATCTGTGACTATAGTGAGGCTTTCACAGGCACCGAATTTTTGCCAATAATTATTGATGTAACAGTTTGGAGACAGACACGTGAAGAACTGAAGATCGCGATAGACCGGAAAGCAGTACAACAGTGGTCACCAGGACTGCCCGACAGTTAAGACCTAATTGATTCTCTCTCATGATTAAATTCCGTAAGACGGAAGACTTAATAGAAGTTTTGCGTTACACGATTATGGGATGAACGAGAGAAGGGGTACACTATACAGTCATAATAACCCACAGTTTACTCATGATAACCGGTAATCTAAGCTCTCTTGCATGGATTGGCGAATCGTAGCAGGCACCAATACACCTAAATGTTATGAATGTTTTTTTAAATTCTTGTAAGATCCCATTAGTCCAACAGCCAACTCTGCCCAGATCCCAATAATTACTTGGGTGTCACAGTAAGCACTGATTTACGATGGTCCTCCTACATTTAGATTTTTGTTCAAAAGTTTCAATGATCGACCTTTAAAATTCGTAGACTAAGAAAATTCTGAGTTTAACAGACGGTTATCGCTTCGTATCTACACCTGAATATCCTACCTATTTTACTTTACTACTCCACAGTTATCTGCCTTAATTTGTTTAAGAAAAACTTTCACACTCTCCGCTGCAGTTTAGCATTTGTAAGTCCCGTTTCTTTTACCCTGTTGACTCCTGAGCATGCCATCATGTGATCACTACGGGGAAGCTGGTGAAAAGTTTACAAACCAGATTCTCATAGACACCGCCCATCCCTCGAATGACGATATATCTGCATGCCACTCCCATTCGTCAACATGATCGCGATACCGATTTATCCGCACCTGCACATACATTGACCGTGACCTTCCGAAAACATTTTTACGGCACGTTTTGGTTAACAAGTTGCCCAGATATCCATGCTCACGGCTTATTCCACAACAGGGACCGACGACATGAAAGTAATATGGGCTCCGAGTTTTTCTAACTAGTTGGGCCCAGGGGATTCACTCATACTACCGCAGTGCATCCCGCTGTCGTGAGCAAGAATAACATTACTCACTTTAAAATGATCTCACAGGTGAGGGCAATCAGTTAAATTAGGTTAAAACAAGGGTGGTGTCGGCGCAGTGGTTTAGTCGCTGTCACTGGCGTGCTTTGGACCCTATAGTTGGAGGTTCGAGCCCCACCACTGTCATCCAAATTTGGTGGTAGGCAGCTTTGCTATCGTCCGCTTCAATACCACGCCTAAACTTATGCGATTCGCCACTCCAAGTCCCGGGGCATAGGTCACCGGNCGGTTTCGATCACTGAACAGCAGGTCCTCGTGACTATGGGGTTCGCCCCGTCTACTGTTCATCACACGGAAGTGTGCAATAAAAAACCCACTTATGTATTGGATAAAAAGCCCTGGACTTCCATATCCATTGTAAAAGCATTTTATTCGTCAAGGTTAAATGAAAACTTGCAAATGAAGCTTCTCTACCCAGCCAATATACTCGAGGTCCGGGATTGCAAAGATGCTGGTCAATAGGTTGTTACAAAACACTACGGAATCTCAACTAAGAGGTCCTGACTAATAGTCATGTGATCTCAGATGATCAGATGCTGACCGAGTATAGTTGAGTTCCGAGTTTTCACTGTGCCGGTACGCACAGGTGCCAAATCCACTTATTTGTTAGATCTGCAACTCAGTTTCGTTTTGGGACACCGTCCCGAAGGAGAAAAAATAAGGAACTGATCAAAAATGAGCTAACAAAACGTCAAAACGAATAAAGTAGCACAAAATATGAACGTTCTACAGTGAAGTTTGCTATACGAAGGAGAATCATACAGTATTCTTCCGTCGATTGGAATAGCAAATTAATTTCGTTAAAAGCACGACTTCGTCAAAACCTTGTATGGTATCAGTTTTGTTTGCATGCTGCGTTTGATTGTCAGCAATGAGAGGGAGAATTGGCTGCACGCGGGAAGTATAACGGATGTGAAAATGCCAAAGACAACACACAGTTATACACATGCTTTTTCACTCACCATAGTGGCCAGCTGCTGGAAGATTTCACCCAGCTCAACAATAGTATGCTCAATGCTACGCATTGTGTCTGCCCGAGAGGCCAAGTACGTCTCTGTTTGATCTACCAGACTGAGTTGTTGCATCAGCTTAGTCTCTGGGATCGCATCTAACTTGGTCAGTGATCCACCGCTGTCCTCTGATCCATTCATCGCCTCTCGGTGACGAGCCCGTTCGTCATCCTTGGGTCCAATCGAGTCAGCCATACATGTGCAATGGAGGTTGGAGGGGGTAGAGCGAAAACAATGTATACGGCAAAGTTATTGGTGAGGAAAAGGGTGATACACAAAATTTATTGTTACCAAACGAGGAGACAAGCGGAAGTTTCGAGCTATATGATCGCAAATGCGACGTGGATAGGCTGAGAGAAGAATCAAGTTTAAATCCCTATTTTCGGTATATACAAGGTAGTTGCTGCGCTCACAGACATTTCAGTACTGACTTGAAGCTAATGATTTAGGCTAGATGAAGGCGATTGTCCAATGGAAGCGTCGTTAGTATTAGTATCTCACAGCAGAACAGAGTGAAGGGAACCCCGCTGATCGTGGTTAAGCCCTTGATGTGTACAGAGTAAATAGGAATGTGCAGTGTGGTTAGGGAGCGTGAAGGGCAAGGAAGAGGAATTGAAGTAGTCCTGTCAACACTAAATATCTGATCCGATTGCAAGTATACATCGCATCATTAGGCAGTATGATTAGCGAAATGAAAAGGCCCTTCGATCACCTTAGTTCAGCCCGTATGGGTCTTCTCCCAACTACTGTCTGACTCGGCAAACATCGCATGTCAAGGAAACCTGAACGGTGGCATGTGTAACAAAGCATCCAGCTACTGCAATGCAGAAAGGTGGAGCACAATCCGACTGGAATGCAAAGCACGGGTGAGCAGTTCCCTAGATCAACAAGGATGAACTGTTGTGGGGTGATGTCTACTGGCTCCCGAACCCCATTCGGAC
>UZAN01041528.1:0-26163 GCA_900618425.1 Echinostoma caproni
ATAACATTTTTAGTTGGTCGACTCCCCGATCTTTATTGCTAAGTGTAGATAAATGTGTGGGTGTTTCTTGTAGCCCTTGCATTCTTCCACATTGGTTGTACTGTTCCCCCGTATATTTTCCTGGTCTGAAGGATAAAGACTTTATTCTCTTTTCTAGATCTCTTAAACTTCTTTCTTGTTGCAGCGGCATTTCAAAGACCGTTTTGGTTGACTTTATTGTGAGCAAGCATGCGATCGATTTATCGGCCATATCCTGTCCAACGAAGATCACTCACTGCCTGCACTGCATCTCAATAAATCGGTCTCTCATCCGAGTACCCGTTCCTAATTTCGGATTCTTTATGCACGCACCATCCACATAAAAGCAGCATGATCCCTTATTTTGCTCGCATCTTGATCAACCGAGCAAATATTATTGCTGACTTGAACAATCACCTCTCACATTAGGATTTTACGTAAATCCGTCTGTTTGTCATTTAGTCAATGTATATTTCTTCCTTTTCCGATACTTAACGTTTTTCCCTACTGTAACATGTCGAAAATGCTGAAAATTCATCCTATCGGATGCATAAAGCTTTAATTGACTTGATTTGACTTGACTTGACTAACTGGATAAAATTATGAGTGTTCTCAAAGGTAACAGATTATGCATCGGCAGTTCAAATCGGCATCCAAAAATTGAAATTGGAGTTTATCATTACTTTTAAGGAATAAAAAGTCAAATAATGCAAAATTTGAGGGCTGATTTGCTTCTCTAAAATGACTTATTCTTACACAAAACAATATAAATCTATCTTTATCTAATTTAAAATAAGTTACCGGTGTTTTCACTATACTTAAGTCCACCGATTGACAACTGACTGATCAGAGTTTGTATGGAAAAATATATGATATTTTAAGCATATCTTTAAGTTTGTCTCTGAAACCTGCCAACAGAAGTGATACGGATTTTATATCTTTATTTAATAGTATTTTTTTAATCAAAAGTTAAAGGAATTTTTGCATAAAATCTTCCCAAAGACTTTGAAAACCACAAACTAGCTAAAAAGCAGTCATCGATCGGGGTCCAGGAAGTTGATTACAATAGCATAGAGATTTGTGTATTCAATTATCCAGTCCAACATAATTGGTTGGCGATAATTATCCAGTGCAAATTTGCTAATGTTCGACAATGTTGCCTGATTTTGTTGTATCATTGCTAGAAATAAGCGAAACTTTATGTGAGCACAATGTTCATGCAAATGAAACTGCTATCAATGATTATAGAAGTATTGTATTTTGTTTTGATTAACACAGAGAAACATTCGCCTATAAGATAGAGATTTATTTTCGGCAAATCTCCTTGAACAGAGTTTTAGTCCGGAATAGGATTTATAGTTTAACTAAATAGTAAATACTATCTCTCTTGCCGTTGCTTTTACTACTACTGCTGCTACTAGTACTAGTACTACTACTGCTACTATTATCATTATTATTATTATTATTAACACCAACACTAGTGAAATTTGCAAAATTTCATTATTTGCAAGTACCCCGTGAACAAAATACATTCTAAATGAAACATCCAAGATAACACATAACAACAGATGCGTCATTTACAGTGAATGAAAACATCAGTCCAGTTAATGTTTAGATTTGTTTATTAAGAGCGCTGAATACATTTTTTCGTACACTCACACACTCCATGGAGGCGGTGGCAGCCCGGTGGTTTAGGTCACCAAATTATTCCTCCCCCCCACCCCACCCCGGGGATGTGTGCTCGAATCCCATTAGTACCACCGTCTGACTTCCTTCTTGTGTGTTCAATGTCAGCCCTCTGATTGGCCGCTTTCCCATTCCTAAACGTTGAAGCTTTGCGTGTTCAACAGAAGGAAGTAATAAGAAAGAGATGAAAAAAGAAAAAGGGAATTACTGTTGATGATCATTTGCCGAGTGTGAATTTTCGAGTGGTCTGTTAGATGAGAGCAGTGGTGGAGGAGTAATTGATTCAAGTAAGAGGGGCTCCACTTCGCTTCATCCGCTGCCTTGTGGCTAGGTTCTTGTTAGAACTGAAAGCTTTGGTTGAGAACCCTAATCGTTCTCTTGCTTCGTGGATGGACACCCTAGCAGTACCCGTCCATAAAACTCCAATGCATATGCATCGCGAGTTTGGCAGTGATCAGTGAAGTTCGCTTCTCTGTATTTCGCTGTACAATGATAATGATGATAATGATGATCATGGGAGCAATTCAGACACGTGGTCTTAATCTGTAAGGAATCTGAGGAACGTTTTCTGTAAGCACAGCGGGGGGGGGAGGCGGTGAGTGGGTGGTATTTATTCAACTCGCTATCGTGTCTGCTGTAGATCGATCCGTAACATGCTTAGACTGGAACTCCGTCACTGAATAGATGGTACAGAACGATTCTCACCCACCAACGGCGTAATTCGTTCCAGCCCAAGGTATAGCGATCGCGCCCACGCCTAACCTTATCGATCCTTGACTGAGCCAAGCTGTGTGGTGTCGTTTCATTTGATCGAACAAGCGCCTGATGTTCAGACCCACGTGACTTGTACCGCAGGAGCAAGTAAACTGGTAGACATAAAAAGAGGTCATCTCTACCGTTATCCTCTCCTTTGTCTGTGGTAAGGGAACTGATTTGAAAGAATAGAAAATGTGTAATCTCATTGAAAAATGAATATTTTTCACTACACTCCTGCTCAATGTCTTCGCAAAATTATCACCTTTGAAAAGCAGTTTTTTTCTACTGTAAAGCCTTTTTTCTTTTCCACCGTGAGGTTCCCTAGTTTTGCAATGTAAAGATCCATAAGTTCATCTGAGTATCCATTATTTTGCACGTTGTCTTAACTGTTTTGAGTTTATCCTGTGCAGTTTGTCGGTAGAACCAGTTCTTGGATAGAGGAAACAGTAGGTTTACGTTACATAATTTATATCCGGATCTGTTTTACTGTATCTCATGAGGTTCATATTACAAATTAAATTATATTAATGATCACAAGATATTGGTAAATAACGGCCACTAAGTTCTCCACTGTCACAGTTGTTACATCTTATATGCCAACATTTACCCTTCCTTCCAGTCAGGCGGCCGGTACCAGTTCGTGCCAAGTTACACCTCATATACATGTTCACTTGTGTTCGACCATCTAACTTGGGAAAACTGAACGGCGACTTTAGCCAAGAGTGAGAGGACGCTTATGTCAATTATTATACATTGAAAAAAGCCAGTAGTGTTATGCAAGATGTCTGCTGCAGCGACATTTCTTTCGCATATCATCAGTTACTTCATATGAATTACATTTGGACATTATATATGTTCACGGGGTATGGTGACCATTAGATTTAAAGGCGAGAGTCATACTTGTTCACGAGACAGTGTGACTAGTTTACCAACACTTTTTTCTCCTAATTGTAATACAGATGAGTGGAAAATTGTTCGCAAATGGGTGAGAATGACGTGTTAATGTGTGCGTGTGTGTGTGTGTGTGTGTTTGTGTTTCAGTAGGTACAAGGCGGAGAGGGTTTGAGTGAAGGAGACAGAGAGAGAGGAGAACGAAATTCACAATGATGAGCTCTATTGTGGAATTTATTCTACGCTTAGCCCGAGTTCAATCATCCAATAACGTTGAACATTACGCCTATATAAGACACGCCGCTTGATACAGCAGGATAATATCTTCACCTTTACCATGAATATATCAGCCAGTAGAGGTTATTTGTGACCCATAGCTATTCCATCTTTTCGATCATACAGACAACCGTTGAACTAAATTTGACCATGGAGTTTCTCTAAGCTATCCGATGGAATTCCGATACTCATATTTTTTTTAAAAATTTTTCCAGTGTAGACACAAAAATTATCAACTGTTTCATTATGAGGAGAATTTATAAATAGCGAAGTAACAACTAACAAGTGTAGCTTCTTGTTTGTTGTGTCTACTGATTCTATCAAATCCACTGATTTCAATGAATCTATCAGAGAGTAGTTTGCCAATTTTCTCCTTCGGGACTGAATTAGTTTGACAAACTACTTTGCCTCCGCATAATGAGACTAATTAAACCGATTGATTCGCTAGGCCGGAAACATTAATGGTTAGCAAATTCAGCTGCGCTTCATTTGTACATTTATCTGATGAGACAGTGTCAAATGGCAAATTATGCTCGTAACTCACACGACCTCACCCTCACCCGAATGGTCTGTGCATCTGGTGAGGAAAACCAACCACTTTGTTTCGACCGTTAACCGCTCGCGAAAAACATGTCACAGTTGTTAGCCCTAGCAAGATGAACATAACGGAAAAAGTGACAAAGTGTATTTGTTTTGTTACTAAACGTGTCAAGTTTGAGTTCTCTGGGAACGTGCGAAGAATTCACATGTCTCAATAAGCTAAATCGAAGATCAGCAGCTTCAACTGTGAAAAAAATGCGACGAGATTTTTTAAACCGGTTTGCTTCAGAGAAGAACAAATGGTTTCATCCAGAGGTCAGCAGTGACCACGGAGAAGTTGAAAATTAACTCGACAGCTCTCGCATAGTTATTCATTCCTACAACACTTGCTGTCTCGGCTTTCCTTTTACCTAAACAAATTTTTCCATGGCGTAGCGATGAAAGAAGAATCGGGCTAGTCGAAACGTGTGAAACTTGCAGAAATGTTTGAGTGCACATCGTTAGCACATCTTCATCGTTGACTGAGAATGTAATCTGATCCAATGAGGCCGTTTTCTGATTGCCTAGAAGAACAAATAGACAAAAAAGCAAGTTTATTGGATAGAAATTTTGATCCGGTTAGATTATTCTCGCGGAAATCTGTTGTAACCTGAAGACCTGGGTGAATAGGGCACAAGTCCACATTTGCCGATGCACACACATACACAAATCATTCTGCACGGTGTGTGAGTTGCGACTCGCAGTTTGACATAGGCTACTGTTTTATCGGATCAGATCTAAAATTTCTACTCCGGTTTGGTGAATCCCGTGGGGCATATACAATATCGGAAATAGCGGACAGCTTTTGTTATGCGTCTGCGATATTTGGTATTATTTAAGGATGGTTGTGCCGACCGGTCGGAATTTGTCAACTGTTGAATAAACAATGATTTCGGCCTGTTTAAGTTCTCCAAAAGTCTTTGAAAGTGACTTCTGCCTGGGGGCAGTGTCCCCGTTTTCCAGTGTAGTGCATAGATATTTTGCTCTTCTCTTTATCCATTCATTCTGTTTGTTTCAAAATAACTATCAGTATAGCTTGATTCATTTTTGGATTATATACTGTTTCTTTGTTATATCAACGAATAAGGTTCTGAAGGCTACCTTGTTTGCCGCGACTACCTTCCTCTATCTTGGCTAATTTACAGTTCACTGTACACTGTTCCGATCGTTAAACAAGTGCAGATGCTCCCGCAGCTGTAATTGACTGGTGTATATTGTTATACTGTAGGTGTCTGCAGTAGTATTCACACGCCTTCCTTTTTTTCTCGTCATTCTACATAACAGTGATTAGTTCATTTCTGTATCGAGTGCATCAGAAACTGACTGAGTTCGACAATGTCTTAACTGTTATCTAAACCGTTGCTAAACCTCTTCCCTGAAGCGGGATTTCAGTCACTCCATTTTTATATTGTATGGCAAACAAGTGAGTGAGTGACAGACTTCGGAAAACTTGAAACATTCTTTTCCCGGCAGAAATTTGTCTCAACCCCGCATTTCGTAAACTTATTACAGAAATAATGCACGCCCTTCGATTGGCTGCGCTACATTTATGTTCGCTGTTCCATTGGAATTTATTGCTTGGTTTCTGCCATGTTCACTCGACTTATTATTATTACTATGCCAAAACAATATTTATTGTTCTTCTGTGGTATTCAATTCACATGGTTCTGTCCGAATTGGATTTGCTGCTCCGAGTAAGAAACGAAAGCGTGCCCGGTGGCAAACTGCGCTTGTACATATTCCTCCGGTGATGATGACGGTTCCCTCATTAACCAGTTCCAACATTCGCTTGCTGCTGAGCAAACTGGCTGACCTCACGAATCTACTAACTTATCGCGCGCACATAAACAAGTGTGTGAGATATGCATACAGTAATCGTGACTCAAACAAAACATAGACGAATCGCTGGTCAACATACAAGACAGAGAAAGAAGCAAAACGAAGTCCGGAGGAGGGGTAATAACCTACATTAGCTCCAATTGGTGCGGCAAGTCCGAAACGTTGTTTGCTTTCTCCTCTTATGTTGCTGATTGCCTAATTGTTTCACATCTACCCGGGTTTTTCCCCTTACCGGAGTACAATTATTACCAATCTATACATTGTCCCTTCTTGTTCACAAATCGAAATTAACTCTTTCTACCATGTATTTATTCTTTTCATTGCTCCCTTAGTTGACGATAATTTACTTTAAATTGTTAGTGATTTTAATTACGGATCAACCCAACTGTTACTTTCTTTCGATCTACCAGATCTCCCTCTAACAACCACCAGAGGAACTTCTGTTTTGGACAAGGTTATTACTAATTACAATGATATTCTCTCTCTCAAACTGAAGGCGCCAGTCTCGTCTAGTGATCGCTGTCTCTTATATATTAGATCAAAAGTTTACTCTCAGTTGACTTACCCCGCTTTTATTTCAACAAAACAAATGAACATAAAAATTCTGAATCTTTGAGCCGACAGACTCCATCTCCTGAGGAAATCTCTTGCTATCATCTCTTCACGGTTTTTCATTCAACAGTCTCCCTGCTCTGTTGAACAGTTTGTATAAACAGCTAGTGTGATTCTCAATCTATGCTGTCCTATGAAAACAGTTTTTGTTCACACTGGCACAGTATGCTCTTAGAAGACAAAAGGACTAGCGTTCAAGATGCATCAATCAGCCCCTATCAAACAGCTTACACTGAAAATCAGGGCATAAAGCAACAGACGGAATGCTTCATTCGCAAGCAAGTTCTGGGAGCAGGAAATGGAAGACTGCTATAGGAAGGAATCAGATTGCTTTGTGACCAGAAGAAACGGACAACGAATAAAATTATGGACGTGGACAGCCTCAATGCTGCATTCATGTATACTTGGAATGATCTCCTGTCTCCGTACTTCACCGATCACCTATCTGCCTACCATAGACCCAATCACCCATGTGGAGGTCTATCTTCTTCTAAAAACTACGAAAATCACGAACACAGTTGGCCCCGATGGTCTATCTTCGTCATTGCTCATATATGTCGCTGGCTCAGTCACAGAGCTGTTTGTGTCCTTTATTAAACTTACCATTTACACATGTTCTATTCCGGATTCCGGGAGATCGTTCAACACTGTTCTCATTCGTAAACCCACTTAATCTAGCATTTTATGTAAACGCTTTCGTCCTATCGCCATCACCTCCTCTGGACTTGAACTTGCAGAGCACGCTATTCTCGCCCTGTGGCAGTCTGGTATTTTTGTTCCGAATGATCCCCTCTAGTTTACGTACAAGCCGAATAGATGCATTTGAGATGCCGTCTCTTCAATGATGCACTTTATTTGCAAATCTTAAGACGATTCTCGAGAGTCGTTTCTTGGTATTTTCCCTGACTATTGTCCCTCTTTCGACTCCGTTCCAAGATCTCTTCTTCTGTAAAATTTACAGTCATTCGGTGACCCACCAACTTATTATCATGGTTGAAAGGGTATTTCACAGGAGTGATTCAAAGATACGGTACTATTTCAAAACCGTTAGTGAATAATTCTGGAATCCTGCAGGATGCTGTACTTTATCTGTAATTATTTTCAAATTTCATCAGTGACTTACTGTCAATCCCACCAATCAAGACCTTTAAGTATGCAGATAATGTAGTCTTATGTCAAACCATTTCAAACCAACCGGACATAGATTCTTTTTCCGTCAGTTTACCACAAGAGCAATCATCCTCGATTCGATCCGGTCTCTGGTTGAATGTTTCTAAATGCTTTGAATGCATTTTTAGTCTTTCCCGATCCGATCATCCCTTGAAGCCCTCAGTGATCGATTCCGTACACGTCACAAGAACACATAGCATGAAAGATCTAGGAGTCACCATAGATAGCAATCTACGGTGGTGTTGGTAGACTTCGACCCTCATCTTTCCAAATACGCAAGCTACGATAATTTCGAGTGAGACATGAAAAAGTAGGTACCTTTGTTTATCAATGCATTTTTCCAGTGATACTTCATTGTTCGCCCGTTATTTTCCCTGGACTACCTAGAAAGGACTTCATTACTCTATGTCGCGGTTTGGTAATTATCAGCCGTGTTCCTCTTATTTCTTTAAATACTTTGATCCCAAAATTGTGTAATTTACACATCACTTCATGCAACAGTTTCCCTCAGAAGATACTCAATGACCCCAGTCATCCGCTTAATCCCGATTTATCTACTTGCTGTTCCCAAGCTACAACCCGATGGAATGTTTGCTGCTTACTCTCACGCATAAACATTTATCAAAAATCAACGATTCCCTATCTGGCTCGTACTCTGACTGACACGGTGAGGATCCGTAAGGAACTAATCTTAAACCTCCAAAGATAAACACCTATTCAAGTTTTATCATTGTTGTATATTATTTTCATTTCATTTTTCCTCCCACCGTAATGGCGAACAAGGATCAGATCCTCAGCTTTCAAAGAAACCACCCCGTGGCACACAAGACATGCTGCATGAAAACGCTTCTCAGACGAGCAGGAGCGCACTGCAGCAATGTCCAACTTCAAAAAAAACAGAGGAAGCCCACCGTTTTAAGGTGTTTCGACGTAACGGATACCCATGGAATTTCGTTCTACGCTACTTCCATACGACGCTCAAGAAGAGTACAACAATTGAGGCCCCGGAAAAATCCTCAAATGCACAGTCAGAAGAACGAAAGACGATTAAACAAATAACACTGTCATATACATAAGGAATCTCGGAAATGTCAGCCAGATTGTTACAACCATCAGGAATTTTGATTGCACACAAAACAACAGGGACAATGAGGGCTACCATGTTAAAGCCAAATGATCAACTACCAAAGGACGAATCCTCAAACATCGTATACAAATTAAAATGCCGAGACTACAACAAATACCACGTGGGACAAAACAGCAGAAAGCTCAAAACACGACTCCACGAACACACACTGGCGGTCAAACGACACGAGGAGAAATCAGAAATCTCAATCCACATGGATGCTGAGAATCGTATCTTCGAACTAGACAAAGCAAGAATAATCGGAAGAGGACCGAACAAGTCAATACAGGAGTTCATCGAAGCATGGCACTCCAGAACGGATGGTGTGGGTTGACTTTCGGTAGACCTATCTATCACTATCTAAGGAAACACTGGTAACTTGAGGATGCCCAAGCTAGAACCGGTCCAAAACCAGTTCTAACCAGTTTGAAACCGGTTCAAAATCGTTTTGCGGTTGCTCTAGCAAAGCCAGTTGACCAATGAGAAAAACGATGGTTGCCATGACAACGGAACAGTCGATCAAATCACAGCAAACGGTTACTATTGCCCAATATGATTAAACGGACGCAAACAGCCAATCACAACCCTCAAGCATAACTATATAAAACATGTTTCACTGTTTATTGGCGCTTCATCGAATTCGCACTGATAATGTTGTCTAGCTTGGCTACGAGACGTCTGTGACCTAAATTCCTGCTCGGAGAACTAGCCAACACCAACATCCGCATCCCAGACGGCGGTGGTGGCCTAGTGATTTGGTCACCAACTTATGACCCGGAAGTCCCGAGTTCGAACCGCTCCACTGCCGCCGGTACCCTGTTTCTGCATTTTTCCGAGGTAGCCTTTGTATAGCCGCAGTTTCCTTCCTGAAGGTTGACTGTACAGTTGTATAAAAAACGAAGCAGAAAAACATTTATTATTATTCATTATTCATTTCACATGATGTCATAACGTCCTATCTTGCCCGTTTTTTATGTCACCCGGACCGTATTTTCTACGATTTATCTACAACGCTGAGTTAACTCAGTAAAAGTGGCGTATTTATATGTCTCTCCATTTGTTTTGTGGATTTTTGGTAGTTCAAATTGCTTTTTGGCTGATTTAAAGTTTTCATGTCAAGATTGTGAAAAGTTCAGTAACCTTAGTGGGATTCGACCCCACGCATGGACGCCCCCCACGCTTTTTTACAGCGCACGCTCTACTTCAAATCTGCTTAACAACAATTTGGACAATTAACCTTGTCCCAGAAGCTCATTCGGTTGACTCCAGTGAAGCATAAGGAAAACCTGTCGGAGCAGTCTGCTTACATGCTCACTGGTGGATGCCATATGCCTCTGTAAGTTGGATGGGTAATTCGAGTGTAAGAAGATGAGTGCTATCGGTGTGGCCTAGTAGCTCAGCTGGTAAAGCGTGTGCTGTACAAAAGCATAGGCGGTGATTGGTTGATAGTTGAGTTTACGCCAGATGGTGGAATTTCATGACTTTACTCGAAGGAGTACAAAAATTCAAAATTTCGCGGTGTTAACAACACGCCCTCAAGTTGACGGTGATGAGGCAATAAAACTTGTCTATTTGGCCAAAGCTGAAGTTTACTACGACTTGGAGAGGCGACCACGATCAATTTGTCTTTTTGCTTCCTTTTTCTATTTATTCAATACACAAATGTACAGTCAACTTTCAGGAAGGGGTCTGTGGCCGTGCTAAGGCTGCCTGGGAAAATCCAGTAATGGGGAAGACAGACTGCGATGGAGCAATTCAAACCCGGGACTTCTGGGTGACCTAAACACTTGGCTACTATCTCCCTATGATGATAACTATTCCTATGTCAACAGAAGGAAATTTATGTTGTGTTGACCATAGTCCAGCGGTGTATCAGACTGTTTCCCTTGTAGTATACTGTGATATATAAATCCTTCCAGTTCGCCTTATCGCCGTGCTTGGCAATATAGTTGCAAGCATTTCACCACCAGCCGAGATGACATCGTCAGTGCTTGTGAAGGCGCTGTGTTCTGCTTGTACTCGTTCATTTGTATGTGTTCTTCTACACTGACTACTTTTATCCCTCGTTCTCACTTTGTTCGACACGGTTCACCGTTGAACTAGTGCGATGGGGCGAAGGCGAGGGTTGTTCTTCCCTCTCGATAGCAGCTTTGTCGGATTTTAGGTCAGAGCATGACCTTTTTTTGCGTCATTTGATCCTGGAGTTGCATTGGCGTGTATACGTGATCCAGTTCGATATGCCTGTTTATTGAGTTGATTGAAGAGAGCCAAGCCTCGATAAATTACCTGATATGTTTAGACCGCGCTTGGTCGATTATTGTCATCGGTTGGAAGTCAAATTGATGTCCGTATCGATCTTTGTGGAGGAAAACCAACAATAATGGGTCATGGCTCCTGACTGTCGACGGATGTTCACGGATCCTTGTTGTTAGGTTTCTCCCAGTTTGTCCGATATAGTGTTTTGGGCAGTTCTTGCAGTTTGTTTCGTGGATAACACTGCTTTTCTCTTTCTGCATGGTTCTCTCCCCTGGTTTTGACAGAAGTCTATCGTGAAGACACGTTTGCAAACAAATTCCGAAGCTCGGCGAACAGGGGAACTGAAGTTCAGTTCATACGACCTACAAGAAACGGATTTGAATACTTTCTTAATATGAATCCTTTTTTCTGCATTTAACATCCACAAAGATTGAAGGAAATGAATCAAAAATAACTTGTGCAATTGCGTATTTTTTCTGTTTTTTGTTTGAAGCCTGCAAAGATTATGCGATCGAGAAAATCCAGCCCTTTGAATTTATGGGATATAAGAACCACACAATGTGTGGTACAGTGATGGTTTCTGCTGATAAAGTGCGGTCGTAGTAGTAGTAATAGCGGTGTACGAAATTTAAACCCCTTGAGCTGCTTGATTACTGATGGAATATACTCGTCCTTTAAAACTCATGAAGTTTGACCTTAATTCAGTCACGTTCTCACATTAGTTACTTATTCACCCCTGGAAGAAGCCAATTGTGACTACCTTGAACAACACAAGTTCCATCCAATGAAGACATATTTCAAGCGTGAACTAAGAAGGACCTCCGGAGGTCATTTTTGATACACGGTTCTACTCACATATGTTTTTCCCTTAGTTCAGTTTATCTCTGTTCCGTCTCAGCCCTTCCGTTTAAGTGTCACAATGATATCATTTGTGACAGTCTGTTTACTGTTCGAGATGCTTGTCATCTCACATCCATCGTTTTGACTCTATTTGACTATTATTTTATCCCTCTGCTATGGTTGATTTAAAATTAACATTTTACCATTGAATTCAAACTGAAACGAAATCTCTGCTAAGCACTACTTGGCATGTATTCAAGATATTCAAAGTACATATGTGACAGGACACAATGAATGTTTTTGTATGTTCAAATGAAGATTTTCTCTCCTGTCAGCATAATGTTTGTAAGGAGATTTTTTTCAAAAATAATCTGATTTTGCTGTGCACCGTTCAAAATTACAAAAAGGGTACGCTGAATGCATTCTGGATAGATGGAACATTCGAACTCAGTTTGAAGATGTCCATGACAGCCTCGTCTTTTGGTTACCGATCTTTGAATTTCCTCAGGGAACATGAAGTTCTTCTCCAGTGGGATAAGTTTTCCCGGTTAATGTCTTTTGTATTCACGGGTTCTGAGGTCTTTTTAGCTACAGATCACTGTTTACCACATTTGCCGTAGAAACATTCGGAAACAGTCATCGTATTCTAACCGGTGTAAAAGAGGAACTTGATTTGTCGCGGTCTTGTTTCCAGTGAACTACAACCGAGAAGGACATTGGTGTTCCGGTTATCGTCCAACTTTGCAATCGAGGGTCCAATTGCAAAACCGGGCGAGCAACTAAATAACAATTTAATCGACATACAAACCAGACTAATGTGGGTTGAAAATTTGTTGATAAAACAGTTTGTTTGCTAGCTAACCGCGAAAGCGATTTTCGATGCTGCGACTTTCGAAACGAACGATTTACCGGTTTACCGGACACAAAAAATGGCACTCAACAAACACCAAAGAACTATCTGGTGTGTTTTGTTATTCATGGGAAAATAATTCTATGGTTTGCGACAACTTTCATCTAACGGCCGTTAGATTTAAAAATGAAAACAAATATTAGAGTTAGGTGAATATAAACGTAGAACGTGAGTTTCTGAAACCGTGGATTAAGTAAACGATCAAAATTTAGAGAGTACCAAACTATAATTTGTGACCAAATCAACTCAGACAATCGGTAAAAAACAAATACTCACCTCGAGAGGGTGGGAGGCATGTAGTATCAGGTACAAGCTTGTAACGTCGTGCTCGAGGGAGACAGAGGACAAAATTCAAAACATTTATTTTACGTGCACAATGTCACACAGCTATTGAGAACAGTAGGATAGTCGGAAAAATGGATTTCTGAGTTATTGCTCTCCACAACAATGTGTGTGCTGCTGGAATTAGTATCAGATGCCCAATAGACATTATACATGAGACACTTAGAATGTACAATATTCTTGGACACACAAAGTTGCAGACAACAAACTGTTCGGAGCATTCAGTTCGGTAGTGTCAGCACCTGTGGGAAAAAGCATTTCGGGATCGGGAACAAACACGCGATTTTCAACGTTTCGGAACTCACATTTTTATAGGGGGGATATTGACGGATAATGAAAAAACTCACACAGGTTATCAGATGATTTTTGAAAATTGGATTCTCAAACGTTCCGCAAGTCTAACAACCAGGTCGATTGTAAGAATCGTTCCTGGTAAACCACGAGTAACTAGGTGAAACAAAATGGGTCGTTTAGAGACTACTTTATGTGTGAAACCCGGTTAGCAACAGCTTCTCAATAAAATGGTTAACGTCCCAATCATCACCACGATTTGTATGCAAAAAATAGTTACCCAGGCAACTAACTAAGGTCAGTTCAGTCTTTGTAAACACAAAAACATGTTTTTTTCCGTCTCCAAACATATGGACTACAGGTTGCTACACCCAAAACTCTGTCAACTTTATGGGTTTGCAAATCAACTGCTGATTACTCCATGTCGCATTGACTCAAGGATAATTGTATTAAAGCCATGATAGAAGAGTCAGCATTGAAAGGGAATCGTAGGTTTCCACCCTCATGACGATCAATGAAATCGATTTATAATTCCCTCAAAACAATTAATCTTGCTGCTCTTGGTGTACTAAATACACTGGTTTCAATGAACTAATCTGTGATACGTTCCTCTGTAACGTTTGGCAACCGCACCAGTAACATTTTACCATGAGTGCTTGTATCTCAATGACTCCACTTAGTTCATGGGGTTTTGTTTGCTTTGCCTTGTAGGTTGTAATTCAACCCCGACTCACGGAAGACCTGTCTACAAGTGTTTTCTAGCCAATCCGTGTTCCGCATCCCATGCCCTGCCGTCGTTCGTCGCTCACAAAGCCTCCTATCGTCTCCAGCTGAGAGAACACGAGGCGAGGGACATCGTTTGGTTCATATCCGTTCACGTCGCTGTGCTACGAGTGAACAGAGTACGCTCGTATTACGTCTCTTGTTAAATATGGTTAATACAGTCTGCCGTGTGGAAACCGCTTGCACTTATCCCTTTTGGTTTTATCCAAATATTCGCATCAAGATGCATTCTCACGTAGTTTGACGCGATTGAAAAAAAATGATGATACTGTACTCGGCTTACAAGAAAATCAGTACATTGGGATAAAACTTGTTGGATAAATGCTGCAGATATCATTTTCTTCGATTCCATACTACTTTGTGAAGTAAAAGTATTACCACCGTAGAATTGCACACACAGTTTTTGCTGTATCTACAAATCATTAGGTATAGTTTATTATTTCGTTCAGTTGTGAGTGATATCTAGTATGGACAAACAGATCCCGATACTGACTTTATGGAAGCATATCTCACTTGTGAAAATTAAATAGTTAATATGAATGAGTTGTAACTAGCCAGATTGAAGCATTCATTTGTTTACATTCCTCGATCTAGCTTCTCTGATTGGTCGTCAAATTATTAACCAGTCGATTAAGTTGAAGCAAACGTAGACAGCATTTGTGACGTAAGCGGGAACTTCCCATTAGCTTGAATAGAAAAAGGGGAAGATGTGAACACTTGGACGATGAAAACAATTGCAAACTTTTAGTGTCTGAATGAATAGGAGACATGTGACGGTCGGTTAGTAAGGGTATTCAGAAGATGAATGAATAATATTCAATTTAATGAACCCTGGATAGCAATGATGACGAACTTAAGAATACAGTTATGTTATGGTGATTAGATGAGGCTTATGTTAATTTGAAAATGTAATGAAGTCACGAATTGTCTCCATCTAATAAGCTAACTAAATAAAAATAAATCTCGTGTAATTTTTTTAGAATAAAATTTCAAATACGATCAGTTGAGCTACCATTTCTAGCAATTCTAGGACTGCGTTATAACTTAGTCAGCAATAACACAAATGAGGTTAGTATAATCTTATCTCCTTAAACGTTTATTCAAACATGCACGAGGCTTTCTTCGCTGGTGCTTAACCCTCACTCATTCCTAGCATATTAGCCCCTTTATTTGCAGGCTCAGATCACCATACAAACATCACATATTTCTCGACCGTGGCTTCTGTGATGATCCGGGTCTACGAGATGACGCCTACCTTGGAGAGGCGCGTTACAGTTTGGATAAATACGATCAATCAGACCTCACGGTTGACGTCATCAACGCGCGTACGTGTTACTGTTTCTGACTTCATACCATAGCCAGATCGTAGCAGTCAATCGGAGACCGTGGGGCCCAGAAAGAAGCGAAACGACACAAGCAATACTGGAACGCCATTGGTAGAAGCCCGTATAACCAATGAGCATACTTTGTACATATTATTCAATCCGCTTTATTTCTTCCAATAAAGGAATTACCACTCCTGTGGCCTTTTCCTTGTATCTCATTTATGTGGGACATTGCGTGCTAGTGCCATTGCGGTCCAGGGCTTACGTGATCCAGTCTGTGATTGGTAGTCCTTGATTCGTATTCTGGGATTCGTATTGTGTGATTCGTATTCCGAGTCCAGTGAGCATCACTGTTACTATCACTACCACTACGATCATCACACTTTTCCACCTTATAGACTTCCATGGAGGTCCCTGGATTGAGTGGCTTCTTGTCTGTTTACTTCTGAGTGTACAATAAGGTAAACATTCAGAGGAGAAACAAAGCGGGCCTGTTGAAAATTTTTTCTGATGTTTTAATTCCGGAACAAAACGAGGGAGAGAGAGAGAGTGAAGAAAACATATCTTGTCTGGCTCGTTGAAAGAAAACTATCTTGTCTACTTAGAAGAGGATTCTACCAAGAACTATATTTTACTACAGGTCGACACGTCAAATTAAGTTTTGCTAAAAATCAGCACTCAACGTGAATTACCGTCCATACAAACATAAAATGTAATGCACTTCTTGCCTCTGTTAAAATTGTGACTCCTAAATCAGTGTTTCAATCATATATTTTTCGTATGATGGCAATTAATTTATTTACCTTTCAATTTCCTTAGTTTTTAATGACATATTCACAAGGGGTGAGTTTTGAGCACTGGAAGAACGAAGAAATTCACACAAACTCTGGCGTTTTTGAAGGTTTTATATAATTAAAGAGAATCTTGGTAATCGCGCACCGAGGATGTCTGCAATTGACCGTCAAAAGTTAAAGATTCGTCTCTAAATCCGAAAGTTTACTTGATTGGAGTACCAAGTTGGATACAAAAGACCATATTTCTCAACAAGAATAGAGCAACAATTTTGGTATGTTTATCTAACGACAGTGTTTCCCATGGTACTTTAACCTTCATCCATTATGCCTTTGACTTTTACCTGTGGTTTAATCATAAAAATCCTTTGTGGATGTGTACAAACTTATGTGCCAACTGCTAAACTATGGTTTATTTGATCATTAGAGATATTTTGAGGATGGTCACTAACCGACTGTTAGAAAGATGTCGAAGTAGAAGAGGCGTCAGATAAACCTCAGATAAAGTCAATGCGTCTTTATGGTCATGTGCATTTGGGAGGACTTTAATTTGCCGAAACATAGACAATCTATACCTTCCACCTTTATGCTCAGCCATTCAAATGGGTATTTAACATTGTATAGCTCGTTCAGCAATTCAAGAGATGACGCGTTTAGCAATTTCCAGATGATGATAAAAGGGCACTGTTGAAAGAAAATGTTGCCAGTGCCAGGAGGAACCAAAGTGAAAAACCAGAGATGTCGGTTACTGGAAGATTCTTATTGCTTGAGTTAATTAATTAATTATTTATTTATTACCATCTTGGGCTTGCTCGTAGCTTTATTTGTTGGTTAACAAGGGACTATATACGTTAGAGCTAGCAAAATGAATATTCGGAGATAAAGGTGAGTGCATTAGGTAGACTATTTATGGGTGCACAGCAGTTCTTCACCAATTTGATGAACTAATTTTCCGGAAAATTACTGAAGTAAGACCAATTCAGTCATGAATGATATTCGTGATACGAGATTTCAGTAAACGAAATACTTGTCAAAGCATTAGGCTTTTTTCTACTGTATCAGGATGATGGTCGAACATAGGGATCTTCCCCTTTGGATCTTTTTTTAAATTATAGCCGAATGTGAAGTGTAATTGTTCAGAAAGTAAGGATATTCTAGAGAAGTCGAGCCCTTTGACTGAGAGTTGATATATCAGCCAAAGCAAGGAACAGGCTCAGTTTTGATATGGTCCGTGAAATTTTATACAGGTGACCCACTGATTGTCTGTGCTGACTCAATAACTGCATAAATGTCTCCCCCGGTTAGATTTTGCATCTATTCTTGATATATGCAACTGCAAATGGCTCCGTTTTCAAGTGGAACTGGTTCTACTCCGCAATTTTGCAACCGTCGGTCATCGACAAATTTAAAATCATCTTTTATGATCAAATAAAAGTATCCAACTGACTGTTGCGAAATAATGTTGTGCTCATCAGTAAACAACCTGGGGCCGAGGATAAAACACGAGTGAAGACTGAGATGCTTTGAGGCAAGGCTAAAAACCATGAGTCCGATCCAAAATCATGAGTGAAGGCTAAAATACCGGGAGCAATATTTGAAACACCTCGAAAAACAATAATCTCAAGTACACAGTGATGTCTTTTTGTCTATCTATTTGCTCAAAATGCAAAATGTCAATTCATCCATGTCTGGCAATACTGCTCATCACCACATCAACCCCGAAGTTGGTGGGTTTGAATTTAAACCCGCTGGCTAAATTTTGCAACATCGGTGCATCCTAATATATGCCTATTTCATTGCCTATTTTTCCCTAATCGGGAACTTCTTTGTGCACTTATGCTTTCAATAAAAGGGAGGTAATAGAATAAAAAAATAAAAGAATAAACTGGCGTCAGTGTTCAGCCCAGTTGCATCTTGCGATCCATCCCCTTCAATACTTTCTGCGTAGCTCTGAAGACCTTAACCATGTTACACAGACTGATTGCACCCTTTTGTGTTAAATGTAGATATTATACAAGTTTACGAAATTTGATCGAAATTCCATTTATGTTGCTCTAGAAACAGCTTTTGGATGAAAATTCTTTAATCCGTGTATAAAATCCATTTCACAGCTGTTGATCGTTTTTCAACCTGGCTATTTTATGTGTTCCCAAAGTAGTTTCCGTCATTTGCATGCAACCGGGAACAGTCGAAACTTCTGTTCTTTTTTACTGACTATCGTCTCCCATTCAATCCATCGGTTGTAAAAGAAGTTCTCTAAACATAGCAACTGAAGAGCAGTAAAATTGATTGTTCTCAGACAAAACATAATTTTTTATCAATCAACCCTTGTCGAGTAGGTTATCCTGCTTCGAAAAAGGTTAATAGATAATAGTTGAATATCGCAGAAACACGTTTGACTGAATTCAATTTCCCGGAGACTTCAAACTCATCCGGACAGCGTTTTGAATAGCTCATTTATTTTGTTTTTATTCTGCTTCCTACTGGTGATTACTTGCTTTTCGTTTCCTTTGTTTACTAGCCCAGATTTGGGCTAAGAGTTTACCAGACAGGATGAATAGGGCTAATATTAACTGAACAGCTGGTGAGTACAAACCGTACATAGTTAACTCATTATGTCTAGCCCATTGTCTTGAATGGGAATGGATTTGAATACTGCATTCAACCCTGTCCACGCGACAATTGTATCTCGTCTTCTATCAGAGAGGCAGGGAAGCAGAAGTATACTAACTTACACACACACATATATATATATATAGATATGCACACAGAAGAGAAGAGCGTTTCTACTGTACTCTTTTGTCTTCATGTCAAGTCAAGTCAAGAGTACACTTTATTCATCCAATGTGCACAGAATTTTCAGTGTACAGAATATTATCGCTTTTGCTTTGACATTGCACGCTATTAAAAATGAGCTTCAAAATGTGACAAATAGTTACTTAGACGATAATGAATGGGACAACGAGAACGCGTAAAAAGATGAAGAAAGTTTCAACATGGAAATTTACACCAGACTGTGTATAAGTTCGTTTGATATTCGCACCCTAGAAATCAATAAAGGTAAGGTACAACGGAGTTGTGAAAAGCAGCAATACGAGTATGTAAAGGTTTAAATTTAATGCGGGTGGCAGAAGTTGAAATGGAGCTAGATAGAGCTGTGTGTAAGGGATGTGACGCATCGGACAAGATGGAGTCACACAAACGGTCACGCGAATTCAGGTGTTGGTTGACAATGGAATCAACCAGCTCATCATAAGATACAGCTCCATATGTAGAGATGGTTTTCAGAGAGCATCCAATTATTATGAATTTTTTAGACAGTAGACAGTAGTAATGCAACAGTGACTACAAATGTGTTCAGCATATGAAGTTTCGTTTGATTGTGTTGTCATTCCATTTGAAAAAGATTGTCTTGTTGGAAAAATAAAACACATGGTTTCGGGTAACCCATACACAATTCACTAGAACAAACGAATGTGTTACGCAATGCAGTGTGAAAAGCGCACACAAGAGAAAATAGTTTTTTTTGTGTGTAGCTTAAGGTATGAATTCCAAATGAGTAACTAATGATTATACGGTTAAGTGATCGGAGTTTTTTATTCGTTGAAGTTAATCAGAAACGTTGTTTGAGATTGACTGTCACACAAATTTTCCTGTCTAACAAAAAATAGTTTCACAAAGAGATAATAATTGTAATAATAACGTACACTCACAGATTTCAAAGTGTTCAGTGTTCCAATGCTTTATCACGTTGCGATTTAAATCATTCAACTATAGGAGCACGCATTACATCGGATGAAAGAGAATTCCATACGCTGCACACTCCGACTGCAAATGAGTGATGCCATGCCGGCAATCAAGGTGCCTGTTCTGGGTCTTTATCTTTAGCGGATGTCCCCTGAGGTGACCATTTTGAGACAAAGTTAGCATAGAACGGAAGGGTGGTTGGGTTGGTGCAGTATTTGGCATGCCAAGATTAGGTCCCTCTCAAATTCGGCGGTATTGGGATGAGTAGAGTCCCAATATTTGCGGTCTTTTGAAGTATTTCTTGTTACGCAGACTTTTTATCAATTCTATTAGCAGGTTTTGCGGATGTTCTAGAGTCTTCTTGTCGTAGTTCAACCAAGGATTCCATACTTGAACGGCGTACTCTGTTTGTGGCCGAACGAACTTTACGGGAAAATGGCTATCCGCAGAAGTTTATCGATCCCCAAAAAATACACTATAAGCGTGGAAGCGAAACTTTCATTTCAGTGAAATGTCATCAATTGTCTGGTCAGTAGAGTGTTATCCGCTGTGGTGAAATTCACTCGTAATGTCATTACGCCAGTATGTGTTCTGTACTTCAGCCAACATTTGATGTCACAACAAATATAAGCTGCCAATGTTGATCCTATTTGTGATTGTTTCTCAGTTCCTGTGGTGTGACTTGCTCAAGACGAACAACAAGGTGGTGTTGATTTGAACGCATCATGGAATAGAATTCACGCTAGCTCACACAGAATGGGAGTGGAACTGTGTCGAGTTAAATTGCTGCTTATTTGCTATAGCGGGGACATTTGGTTGACATGATTCACACGTATTTATCCCCGTATCCGTCGAGAGCAATGTGGTTGAGAACGTAAGTGATCGTAACGATGATTAGCATTCCAAAACGTGAAGATTGAACTTTGCGCAGAACGAAAAGGAGCCCGAGCTCTCGAACTGCCCAGGTCAAGCGAAGAGAAAAACGCTTGTACACATGATTATGGCTCAGTATAACACATTTGGATTACGTAATCCGAACAACATAATAATAGTGAATTTTTTTCTCACTTATCACCACACATAGGACTCATCGATCTGTCTGCTGGGGCTGACTGAATTCTGTTTCATATAAATGGGTTTGTAAAGACTTGACAAGGAAATCACCGAAAACAGATGTCATCTCGATGGTGTGTTCTATTCAAGAGCTATATATGCGTTATCTAAGTCAAAGTTTTATTATGGGCATTATTTACAAGCAGATGCTTTTATTGTCCCATAGGGTGTTAAAACGAGTTGAAGTGTATAAGTGATGAACAAAATTTCATATGCTGCATTTGGCTGTGTTTTGTGTTCTCATAGATGTTGGAATGCAATGTTTGTTAATGATTCGTCAAGTTTTACCTTGAAAGAATCAATCGTCTCGGCACATACAACATGAGATGGTAGAAAATTCCAGGCAGTCCACACTCTGACGGCAAAGGAATGACGTCGGCAGTCTAGTCCAGACTTTTGGAGTACCAACTTGAATGGATGTCCCCGTAGATGAACGTTTGATGACAACGTCAGAAGTCGGCGACAAGGGTGGTTTGGGCTATGTAATATTTGGGCACACCAAATTCAAGTTTCCTCGAATCCGGCGATACTGAGCAGAGTATAGATCCAACGACTGCATTCTCCCCATGTATGAATCATGTTAGAGTCCTTTGACCATCTTCGTGGCGAGCCTTTGTGGACGTTCCAAAATCTTATGATCACGTCGTAACCATGGGTTCCAAGTTTGGATGGCATACTCAATATGCGTCCGGATGTATGCTGAAAACAGACGTGAGAATAACGATGGTTCAAAACGACCAAAAACACGTTTAAGTAGACCGACATGTTTGAGTGCGGTTGACGACGCCCTGGCGCAGTTATCAGAACCGCTCAGGTCTTCGTGGACTATAACACCCAAGTCCTTCTCTGTTAATGCATGAGGCAGTAGTTCGTTTACGAGGAAATAAAGAAACCGCTCATGGTGGCGAAACGAAATCACCTTGCATTTGGAGACGTTAAATTGGATGTCGTTCTCAATAGACCACTTGTGAGCTGCATTCAGTGTTTCTTGGTGTTCCAGTGAACCCCCAATTTCTGTCACTGTCTTCCACATTTTGACGTCGTCTGCAAATAATAATGTTTTTGGTCCTAAGACATTCGGTAGGTCGTTTATGAACAAGAGGACCAAGCACAAAACCCTGGGGGACTCCGCGAGAAACGGCGATAGGGGCGGACAGTGAATTAGAGACTCGAACCGACATGGTCCGTTGTTGGAAAAACGCAGCAATCCAATCAAGCGCGAGGCCTCTGACACCAAAATTGTACAGCTTACGGAGCAGTATTTCGTGGTTCACCCGATCGAACGCTTTGGAGGAGTCCAGGTAACCCACATAAACTGTATCGCCTTTGTCTACTGCCTTTGTCGCGGGTCAGGAGCAGATTGTTTGTGTATGATCTCTTTTGACGAAATCCATGCTATGCTGGGGAAAATAGGTCATACATCTGAATGGATCAGATAGTTTCAATGCAGGGAGAGAGACTGCAAATCCATCGACCCAACTGGGGATGGAACCCGAGACCTCATGGGCAGAACGTAAGCATACTACCCACTTGGTCACCGGGCAGACCGTTTTTCATTTTGCATTTACACAATATAGCATAACCCATCTTGGCGGGCTTCTTACAGGTCACAGACCTCGCTCATCTCAGCGCTAGCCTCCGGGGTTATGACTCGGTTGGAACAATCACAACCGGACTACTTATTTCTTGTGAGTAATGTAGGATTTGATTCAATTTCAAAGGGCCAATTCGTCGTGTATATGTCAAATGTCATTTGACGTTTCTGCTGGCTGCCTAAAACAACCGACGTTTGGGGTAATCATTGTGTCATACAATACGGACTATTATTTGATGGACGTCGGGTAAACATTTACCATCCATATATCACGAACATGTCCCAAATTTGGAGGTACGGTTGTGCGTTTGATCAGTCTAAACTGTGCTTATATAGTGAATTTCAGTTTTATCTGTATATGACCGGTAAAAGTCCAATGATAATGTTTGTGATAACCGGCAAAGATCACTGGACAGCTATTTCGTCTTGCTTGGGATATGTCAGTAATGCGTACGATTTGTGTCCCTGTCGGGACTCGAATCGTGAACGTTTTGGTTGGGACTTTAAACCCTTATCGCTGAACTCCTCGGTTGACGGCCATCACAATGTACGAATGGCTCAATCCGTGCTTGATACTCTAAAATGATTGAGTAGTTCACACAAGGTGATAACCGTCGACCGTATAGCTCAGGAGTAAGAGTTTAAAGTCCGAACCAGAACGTTCACGATTCGAGTCCCGACAGGGACACAAATCGTACGCACTGCTGACGTGTCCCAAACAGGACGAAATAGCTGTCCAGTGCTCTGTGTCGGTTATCAAAAACATTTCCATCGCATGTAAATGTATGAAATTGTGGGGAATCACCGATATCCCAAGGAGTGAAACCCACATCTAAGAGTGCTTGGTATCTTTTAGCAATAGAATGATCTAACCCACGCTTGCTACCGTATAAAAGTAAAAGTTGGATTTTTTGATGTGAGTTGAATGGGAAATGTTTCAGAAGAATTGGGGGTTTTCAAAAGGTAATTTTGTAACAGATGAACTAACTGTCTGAATAAAATATACCGCATATTGTGGATAAATTAGTCAGAAGATTGATGCATTTCATGTCGCAAATACTATAGTTCATGAAGCTAGCGGATACATCTCAGTATTTAAGAATTGATGGGTTTCGTTAAAAGGAGTAAATTATATTACCTACGGGGGAGATTACAAGCAGTGGGACTAGATTCTACTCCGTACCACCGAATTCACGCAGATTTGATTTTGGTCGATCAAATAGAACAGAATCTAAACCATCAAGGTCGTCTGCTGTTCACGTTTTTGCCCAACATCCATCCATCCTGGGCGACATCATTTGCAGGAAAAACTTCAAAAAATGTCGACTGGAATGCCAGTGTCTGTTTTCCGCAGTCAAAGTGTGCATCATTTGGAAAGTGTCTCATGACATGTGTTACGGGAACGATAACAGATATAACGTACGACGAAATTCGAATTGCGCTTAAGGACTCTGCTAACATAACACAGCTAACAGTAGGAAAACAACGTGTAAGGTAGGACGAATGAGCTAAGTCTAACGACAACAGCTAGCAGTAAACAGCGATCCTGTGAATCTAGACTAAACGCACGGTGTGGGCAGAAAAAAACGGCTTTGGGCAGCAGTAATAATATTGAACGTGGTTGACAAGACTGACACGAACTCGATGTAACCAATGAGTCAAGGTCAGTATAGAAAATCAACAATCATAAAGGGCAGTATTGCAGTTAAACAGAAATAGAAAAAGAGGGAAAGTATATGTATTTTAGGTCTCGTATAGAACGCAACGAGTTGGGATATGGTGTAGCGCAAAACTGGATAAATGTTAAAGTTTGGATAATGAAGGATTCACAAATATTTTACAACGTGTGTGTCAAATGTCGAATTGTTTAGGTGGCAATTGAATAAAACCGTGGTACGCTGTACATTCTTATCTCACTAAAAACGAAATTAGTTGAAGTCTACATCATGTATTATCTCCTACCGGGAGATATACATGAAATTTACCATGTTTTTCAAGTGTGTAAATATCTTATTGAGACAAGAGAAGCACGAGCTTGTAAGTAGTTCTCGTTAATAAAACTTGGTCTGTGATATTGACCATTTTCATCTGTGAGCACTTAAGACACAATCATAAGTTACGCAATGCGCATTTACTTTTCATTTTTCATTTTTACTTCCTTTGCAGTGAATATGCAAAGATATGATTTTTAGGAAGAGCGGAGCGGTCAGTCAAAGGAATGCCATTCCACACACACTTGAACAAGTCAGGTGGTGGTGGGATTCGAACACATCCCCCGGGGTGATAATTTGGTGACATTACCACCGAGCCACCATCACCGTATGATAGGCAAAACGTAATGAGTACCGTTGATCTGGGCAAACCCGGCCTTGTTCATTTGGAGTATCGATCTACTTACTCATTAGCAGGATAAGAAGCTGGAATCACAAAACTATCTGATGGTGAATCTAAGTGAACAAGTTATTATTCCGCAATTCTGTCTGTGAACCATTAGAAATCAATGCGCAAGGATGAACGGGTGTGAACCGTCCAATTATTTCTCAGCTAGGCATTCATACCAAAGCCATTGTGAGCAAAGCTGTAAGGCTGAAGTAGAACCGGGAAAAGTTACGCCTATTGCATGCCAAAGATCAATTATATTTGGCAACATAGAAACTGATGACTATCTTGCGTAAGATCAGTGTGTAGAAAAAAACACTGCGGAGGATGCATACACCAAACTACCTTCTTGTTCAATTAAAGTTTATTTTCTGATGTATGCTGCGTTCATTCACAGAAAAAAAGCATTTGGTATTACAGATAGATCGTCACAGTGGATTTCTAATTTTGCAGATCAGTGCACTATTCTAGAAACTTGTAACAGGATATCAGGAACATAGAGGAGAATGTAAATGGAAAATGGCTAATTGAAGTGGGTTGCCCGAATGGTCGTGTGTTCGAATCCAAACTGTGTTAATAACTTCAAAACGTCGACGTATACCATAAAAGTTGTTGATCTCTTCCTCCTTCAAAAGCGAGTTATGCAATTTTTTGTCCAGTAGAATCAATGTGACGACAATGTGAAATTCGAATAAAAAATTGAACAATAGATGATCCAAGGTATGAGCTCACGCCCTAACCCTCTGTTCACGATTTGACGACGTACCTGGATCCAAGGTAAAAGCCACTCAGAAGAAAAAAGACCCAAGGTGAATTTCTGGGTGAGATCCCCGGAATAT